>JASSUY010017025.1:0-18859 GCA_032466535.1 Forpus xanthops
TCATCAACCAACACCCCCAAGTCCTTCTCCTCAGGGCTGCTCTGAATCTCATCTCCACCCAACCTGTAGCTGTGCCTTGGATTGCTCCAGATCCAATCTAAACTTCCACTGTTTAAGTTTGAACCTGTTACCCTTGTCCTCTCACTACAGTCTCTCATGAAGTGTCAATCCAGGGCATCCCTATAGGCCCCTTTCAGATACTTGAAGGCTGCTATGAGGTTTCCATGCAGCCTTCTCTTCTCCAGGCTGAACAGCCCCAACTCTATCATCCTATCTTCATAGGGGAGGTGCTCTAGTCCCTTAAATCGTGCCTGACCAATTTGGTGGTCTTCTATGATGGGGTTACAGAACTGATGGACAGGGGTAAAGCAGTTGACGTCATCTACCTGGAACTGTGCAAAGTGTTTGACACTGTCTCACATGACATCCTTGTCTCTAAATTGGAGAGACATCAATTTGATAGGTGAACCACTCAGTGGATAAAGAACTGGCTTGATGCTCACACGCAAAGAGTTGTGCTCAATGGCTCACTGTCCAGCTGGAGACCTGTAATGAGTCGTGTCTCTCAGGAATCAGTGTTGGGACCGGTTTTGTTTAACAACTTTGTCAATGACATAGGCAGTGGGATTGCGTCCACCCTCAACAAGTTTGCCAAGGACACAAAGCTGTATGGTTCGGTTGATATACTGGAGGGAAGTAATGCCATCCAGAGGGACCTTGACAAGCTTGTGAGGTGGGCTGATGCCAATCTGATGAATTTTAACCATGACGAGTGCAAGGTCCTAAGTCTGTGTCATAGCATTCCTAGGCTCACCTACAGATTTGGCAAGATCTTAAGGTCTCTTCCAACCCTGTCTGTTCTATGATTCTATGATTCTGTTGTGTGCTATCTTGCAAATTTAATTACATTTCAAGCCAGTCACAGTAGGGAGTGGAGTATGGGAGCAACCTCATTCTGCCATCCCTCCTTTTTTTCTGGTTGCTTCTACTCCCTTATTTGGACAGGAACTTAGGTTCCTCAATTTAAGATTTAGGCACAATTTGAAATCTTTTACTCTACTCAGAAGACAATAAAGCTGTACATGTTCTTAAAAATATATATAGGTTATTTTTTTCTTTTTTTCTCACATGCTTTTCTAAAACAAGTTATGGATGAATCATGTAATAATGAAGATATGTGCTTTCCATGAAGATGTTTTGTGTGTAGAACTGCCATAATTTTTTATTGAAGCAGGGCAGAAATTGTAGCACTTATTAACTGTAATTTAAGAGGTCTTATGAGATAATGTAAACATTTTTTTGAATGATACTTGCAGTTCCATTCTCTTTATGTCCAAAAAATAAAGTTATTTGGATAACATCTGCTTTTGCTGACTTGAAGTCAATCAAATTTTCTTTACAAGAACCTGTGAATATAAACCTCACAGCAAGAATGTGAGTTAACTCAGAGGAAGGTAGCTGAGAAAGAAGGTGGAAACCTCATGCCAAATCTCACTTTAGCATGTGTTTCTTTTATGTGAGATGTTAGATTTGTGCTCTGGTAGATATTTTGAAAGAAGATATCACAAATGAACTTCAGTTTTTGCTTAGCTTTTCTTTAATAGTGGCAGTTAAGGCATACCATAGAATAAGTCTTCCTTAAAGGGAAAGATTTAAAATTATAACATTCATTAAACTGTTGGCAAAATAAATTATCTTGAGAATTAAGGTAGTCTGAAGAGAATGTGGTTAATAAACATGAAATTATTAATGAACTAAGGAATTATTGCTAAATTTCTTTGGTATGATTTTTCTGTATTTTGCTTTTGCAAGAGATTGTAATCTGAAGAGATTCTTTTTTTCTTCCTTCTTTTATTTTTACACCTTTTTTTCAATTTATTTTTTAATTTGCTGAATGGATATTAAAAGACAAAAATTGTGGCTAGTTGAGGGTGTTAAAACTGCAGTGAAAAATCATAACAGGTTATTAAACTTCTTAATCATTGATGCGTGCAACACTTGAAGATTGATATTTGTTGTTTTGAAATGCAGAATTATAACTGCTCTTATTAGGTTACTGAATTCTAGTTTACAGTAACTTCTGTGGATGAGCAGTTGAAGAGTAGTGTTGGTTCTTTGAGCTAGGCTGCCTTTAATCTAAGCAGTGATTAAAGCTGCTTATTTAGCTATATATTTTGCATAAATTTTACCTTTTCCTTCATACAATCGAAAAAGTAGCTCACTTTGTTGGGAATAAGGCATTGAACATACTTATTCGATATTCACCTATTGAATCACTGCAAAGTTTCATGGATACATATAGAATTCTATTATTTCTGGGCTTTCACCAGTCAAGAACAAAAAAAAAAAAGATCTGGAAGCATTTTGCTGTAACAATTAATAGTTTAAAAAAAAAAAGATCACAAACCAAATGGTACCTTCACATCAACCACTAGAACCAAAATTTCTATGACTACAAAGAAAGAGGTAAAAGATATATGAAAATTTAATTACTCATACTGTTCCATTCCTGACCTGAAATTTTTAAAAATCTTTAAACAGTAAGAATTCTAACTAGCTGAGGATTGCAGAGATATCCAATGTCACCCTAATAAGATTCCATCAGTCCTGGCAGGAGCTCTGTTCTCCCTGGTGGAATCTGGAAAAGCTAGCCTGTGAAGACTGAGAATAACAACCATCATTCCCCTTTATCAGACTCTAGCTCTTTCATCATCCTCTCCTCTCTTCATACTTACAGTTTTAGATACACAGCTAAAAAGCATGCCTAACATGGCTTTGGATTCAAAGTAGCATGAAAATGCATATTTGGAGGAACAAGTCTATCAGTCTATAGGAAGTTTTGACCATAGCTATGCTTGGGTAATGAAGTAGGAGATTAAGAATGCCCAGAAATTTCTCCTGGGAAAAGTGTCTGATGGAAAAAACAAGGCAGCTCTGTCCTCACGTGTTTAGCTATGGAACTTGAGTTGGTCTTCGCATTACAGAAAAAGAAAAGTGTTCTATTCATTTCATGCACTCTACTGAAAAGTTAAACCAAACATATTATTTGAACTTGCAAAGGATGAACTTTGTTCAGCAAAGGTTTAATCATTTAGGGAAGTGTCCTATTCAAGAAAATTTTTAAGTACCTACATAAAACAAAGTAGATGTTCAAGGACCTTCTTGAATAAGGGCTTAAAATAAGAAAATGCAAATCTTTTCAGTGTAAAAACAAAACAAATCCTAAATAAAATTGAAGTACAACTTCCTTTATTGATACTAAGTGGTAATGAGCTCTACAGCCATGTAGACTCCAAAAGAGCAATTATTTCCCATAAGAAATTCAAAGAGCTCTTCTGAAATTTATAAATGTTTAAATTTAGAAAGATAATAAATCAATATGCCCTTATTCTCTGCAATCATGGGTGCAAGATGTATAAGAGCCTTCAAGACCTACCTGTGTGATAATGCTGCTCTTACTGGTTTTTCGGAAACTTTTCAAAACGTAGCTCTTGGAGAGGATGAAGTACTGAAACACGTCCTTACACAATATCATTAATATTCCAATAGCTGAATAGATAAAATTGTGGAAATATATGGTACCCAGAGATCTTCTTGTTTTGCTCTTGTATTTATGTTTTGTAAGATGATTGTTTCTGCCGAACTTCTTACTGAAGAGACTGAGTTATCAAGTCAGATAGGAAACTGAAGGCTAGGGTCTGGATTTGGATTTGGACTCTCTGAGGGAACTATATGTAGGTGAGGATTTTAAAGCGGCATAGAAAAGACTTGCACTGTCAAAACCAGCCCTAATATTCTACTGAGTTAATATTTGAGAACCTCAATGGAAAATCACCAATTATCTAGCCTTGATGCCATTATGGAATGTTTTTTCCTCTGTTGAAAGCAAATTAATTTAACAAATATATGCATGAAGAAGTAAGAGTACCTACATGAAGCAACAAATTTTGCAAAGGCATGACTTAAACTTTAAGATCTATATAATTAAACTGCTACCTGTATAGACTGAGTATACCAGAAACTGGTGACTTGATGAGATAAACTCTGAATCATCAGTATTTATTTTAGTCATACAGAAACTCCCACTGAGAAAAAGCGAATTTTGTTAGTGATGTATGAACTGGGTGCCTATAATCATAGAACAGAGTAAAACTCTGGAAGCAGTAGAAAAATTTTTCAAACAATTGTTGCTCATTATTAATAGGAGAATTGAAAGAGTCTGTGTTCTTTTCAGATATAAATCATCAAAAGCAAGAAGGAGATTCTTTAAAAAAGTTATTAAAGGAAAATGATAAATATCCATCACTGTAGCCAAGGCTGATCATCAGCAAATTATTCATCTTCTCCAAACTACACCCTATTTTTCTATAGATAAAAGCATATTTTGCCTACACTTGCAAGTTGAGAATTGAACATCAGGATCCTGATGAAGAAAGGAATAAGAATGTATGTGTACTAAATTAAGACTTTATGATTATCTCTTTGAGCAACAGTGATCCAGTCAAGAATGCTAGTTACACAGGTATAAGAAGAATAGCAATAAACTTATTAAAAGCAGAAACTGCTGTCAATAGAATTATTTTCATGGTGAAAATAATATTTCTTCCAGTGCGGAGCTTTTGGTAGTCTACAGTAAAATGTCATGTACATCTGGAGTGCTGTGTCTTGTTCTGGGTTTCCAGGATAATAAGTCATGGACATAATGGAGTAAGTTTAGCAAAGAGCCACAAAGATGTTTAAGGGAGTAGAACATCTTTCTTAAGAGAATCTGCAAGATCTGTAAGTGTTCAGCCTGGAGCAGAGAAGGCTCCAGGTGACATTATGCATGTGTATAGACAGTGCTAGGAAAAGAAGATGGTGCCAGGCTTCTCAGTAGTGCCAGAGACAGGACAAGAGGTAATGGACACAAAGTAGAGCACATGAAATTTCTTCTAAGCACAGACACTTTTTTATAGTGAGGATGAGCAAACACTGGAAGAGGTTTCTAAGTAAAGTCTGCATTCAAGGAGATATTCAAAACTAAACTGAACTCAGCCCTGTGCAACCTGCTCTGGCTAACCCCATTTTAACAGATTGGTGAGAAAAGATGATGCTCAGAGGTGCCTTTCAACCTCAACACTTCTGCAATTCTGTGAAAGGATTAAATTACAATCAATCTTCAAATTTAGCCTTTTTTTTTTTTTTAATGACTATATTGATTTGTCCATTGAGGGGGTCTGTGGGAGATCAGTTCTGCCATAAAAATAGAAGACTCAAAATGATAAATATCTGGAATTAAAACTTTGAACCTGTATGGAAGTTTGAATGAAAAGGGAATAGAGTTAATATCTACTCAGAGTTCATATATACTAAAGGTACAAACTAGCAAGTGTATTATGTCCATAAATTTAGATAAGGAAAGGTTAAACTTTGTATGGATGACAACAGAGAATATCCTTAAGACAGCAATATTAACACATCATTTTCCTAAGAAAAAAACAATTGTTGCTATCGGCTCCTAAATCTGTGTCTGGCCCTCAGGAATTCTATTGAACAGCACAAGCAATATAAAAAAATCCCACCTCTTCATTTTCCTTTAATTCATGGCTCTCAGCCAGGAGTAATAAGTCACAGCTACAGCAGAAACCAAAATAATAGTTCAAATAGTTGGATATAATAGCAGTGATGGAACCATAAGGGCATCTAAAATCAAACATAAGTGGGAGGGTACCAAAATAGAGCATAGCAATTCTGTAGCCCAGCAAACTAGCTCTCAACTGTAAACTGGGGAGACACAAGTCTAAACTATGGTCATAAAAAGATTATTGGCTTATGAATGTGTTTCCTGCATCCATTTGGCTTGAGATAGAATTTTTGGCTGCAAGACTTGCATTGTATTTTCCATTTTTCACCTTATAAATCTGTTTGTCCATAGAGTTCTTGGAAGAGGTTCCTGTATTCATCAAATATTATATAAATGACCATTTTATATAAGCCCTTACTTTTTAAAGTCAAGTGAGATGAATAACAAACATTCTGTCCATAATTATAAACAAATATAATGACAGTAGTTTAAATAAATGTTACTAAGCATTATAATAACATTATACTAGGAAGACAGCGAGAATAAAAAACATAATTAAAAAAGAGCTATTAAAATTAACTGGTTAAACACTCCAGAACTGGTTGGAATATCATGAATATAGCCAAAGCTATTTTAAATAATAATTGAGAGAAATCTTTCACCCCTTGAAAACTACCCCCAAAAGCAGCAAATCAGTAATCCACCAGGAGATTTACAGACTGTTATAACTGTGAAATAAGGGACTACAGCATCAGAAGTTAGAGGAATTTGGCTTTGAAGAGTATGAAGCAAAATTCCACAGCTGTCAGGTACTGATGCAACTAAAGTTTGAGCAGTGCAGAAACATGGATAATAAAGGTTTAGATACTGAAATACTATGTACGCTTATAGAAAATAAGATAGATAATCTGATGAGAATTCTAGAGGATTAATCAAGTAATAAACTATAAAATTTAACTGTAACTTTGAGACTCTCACCTTGTAAAGCAGCTACCATTATCAAGACATGATGCCCATGACGTTATTCACCAGCTGTTAACTGGTCTAACTAGAGTCAGCATCCTTTGAAATCCACAGGAATTTTTTTCAGTTTAAGTACCTATTTTACTTCTTTGTTGGGGAGGAGGGAGAGAGGGACTCTCGGATGCCGTATATTCTGAAATTGGGAAGCATAGTGCTAGTAAAACCTGTGGGGGAAAATGACAGGGAAAATTAAGAAAAACATCTTCCTCACCCTTCTTCTCTAGACTATCTCTCTATAGAATCATCTCATTCCTAAAACTATACACTGTGCTATATGTTTAAGCAGGACTTTTTGCATAGTTTTAGTAAACTAATTACTTGTGTGAGTTTTGCACTGTCTGCCCCTGTGGTTAATGTTAGTCTTGTCATGAAGGGAGAGATTTACATGCATATCTGTGCCTGTTGAACCATCTGGCACCAATTCCTTTTGATCAGTGTTAAGTGGCCTCATTGCTCCTTCACTTTGAATTTATATTTTTCCAGTCTTTTGGAAAGGCATAAAATTTCCTATGTTGTCTGCTGTTCAAAAACAAACCCCACATGCCTGGTAAATTTGGTAGATCTGTCTGGTAATTAAACCTCAACATGCCTGCTACATATATGTTATACATGATTTTCAGCAAGTGTACTCTGTCATCCCTGCTGAGATACTGAATTATTACATGAAATTATTAAGATTAAAAGCAAAAGCTATCAGGAAAGATAGATAGCCATAGGATTAAAGCATTCCACTGGAATACAGTGAAATTGGTGGGTAGATATGGTCCTAGCACTGCTCCTTAGCAGCTTCAATAGTTAATTGCCATGAAATATTAGTATACACTGGGACTTGCCTAGGTATTTTCCCTGATATATGTACTTACTGTGTACATTTTGTACAAATGATAGTTTTACTAATATTCCTAACTTGCTAAAGAAGCAATCAAAATACAGTATCATATGTAATCCCAAAGCTGAGGGATGTTCAGCTTGCTTTTCTGCAAGTCCAGTCATAGGAGCAAGTATTGCAGAGGGATGTGTTTTGTAGAGCTCCCTATATGAATGCTGTTGATAGCACATGTATACTATAGAATCATAGGATCAGAGAATAATTAGGACTGGAAATGACCTTAAGGTAATCTAGTTCAAACTCCCCTGCCATGGGCAGGGACACCTCCCACTAAGCTATGCTACCCAAGGCTATGTCCAACCTGGCTTTGAACACTGTCAACAGTGGAGCATTCACAACTTCTCTGGGTAGCCCATTCCAGTGCCTCACCACCCTTACAGGAAAGGATTTCTTCGTTAGATCCAATCTAAACTTCCCCTGTTTAAGTTTGAACCCATTACTCCTTGTCCTCTCACTACAGTCTCTCATGAAGAGTCCCTCTCCAGCATCCCTATAGGTCCTCTTCAGATACTGGAAGGCTGCTATGAGGTCTCCACGCAGCCTTCTCTTCTCCAGGCTGAGTAGCCCCAACTTTCTCAGCCTATCTGTGTACAGGAGGTGCTCCAGTCCCCTGATGATCCTTGTGACTCTCCTCTGGACTTGTTCCAACAGTTCCATGCCCCTTTTATGTTGAGTACACCAGAACTGTACAAAATACTCCAAGAGAGGTCTCACGAGAGCAGAGTAAAGGAGCAGGATCACCTCCCTCTACCTCACTAATTCCTCTTCTTGTCAATACAGATTTCCTGAGAGAGATACTGATCTCCAAAGCCAGGATATTGGTCTTCAGTTAAGAGGAAGGACTCTCATTTTCTGTAGGTTCCCTCTAACCCACTATAAATTGTCATTGTCTGAAAGTTTGTGAATGCTGAATAGTCTGTTTCATGCCTTGTTCGGCATCCATCATTAACTTTTGTCTTTTAGAGAACTGAGATAATCTGAGAGATATTATACTTTGCTAAACCTGCATTTTTCTCTTCATCATATGAAAGTAGGACATCTGGTATGCACGGTGACAATATGTGAAACATCATCTCCTGATAAGGTCTGAAGAGTAATTAATTATATGTCAACAGATTATTAAAGTTTTTTTTTCAATTACTATTGTTATTTACCTTAGGTGTACTAAAACAAATATTTTTACTCCCATTCCTAGGACAGTGGTCTAAATAGCCCTATGTTCTAATTCCCACTATACATTAGTATAATATTTTTACCCTGTCTAAGCCTCACCCAGGAGTCATTTGAGAGTGCTAACTGTCTTAGGCCAAAAGCCACTGACTGCTCTTGTAATTTACATGCATGTCACATTACCAGTGGCTAAGAGTATGCTTTGGAATGGTTTAATCTCTAAGTATAGATGTAGCTTTTGCTAACTCTGAGATTTTGTCTGAATGGAGGATATCAGATGTAGGTACAGCATAATAAAGGATCTCAGGATTGAAAGGATGTTTCTTTTCCTGGCATAGAACAAAATCTCCCTGGGAAAAGCTGCATGATCTTCACCAATTTTTAGATGCTCAAGTTCTTTAAGGAACTGTTGCCAATTCCAGCATGTCTCAGTGACCAGTATCACTGCACATCTCAAATGGAAACCCAGGGGTCAAGAGCTGCTCAACCTTTTTCTTAGGAGCTGATCAAAAAACTTTAGTTTTTTCCATGATCTCCCCTTCCCTAGTTTGTTTGAACCCCAGCCCTCCTATTCTCTAGCAGGGTCATGCATAAAGGATGTCATGGCAATGCTTATGACTGTGTGATTCTTCACTCGGAGGTCACTGTTTACTCAGTTTTGCCTTGAAGCATGTGAACAAAGCTCATCAATAAGAGAGTCAGCAGATTTCTGTGTGAATCAGATTCAGTTGGACTTGAACAGATGCAACCGCTATTGTATTTCCATAGTTAGCTCCACTGTGTAATTGCCTACAAAGTCTTTTAGGAAAAAGATGCTCAGCCAAGAGCTTTTAAAAAGTGCCAGCTCTATTTTTTTCAATTTGTGCTTGAAAACCACATTTTTATTTTATGTGATTTGCAACCTGAAAGTGACTGCACTGTTAAATGTACTGTTTCAGTGAGGAGTAACCAGACAGGACAAATGGAGAAAGAAGATAGAGCCTACTCTTTCCCATAGACCTGGTTTGTAAACTTGTCTTCTATGAAAGCTGGTCTGTGCCAGACTGGTGTATAATCTGCTTAATTTTCTTGGAGGAGATTGCTCTTTACTGTAGAGATGCCCAGCTGGGGCACTAAGTTACTGCATAAGCAATTCACAAATGGGCTGTCTTACTTTCTCAGCTGAATTACTGACTCCTGCATAAGTCACCTGCAGATCCAATGCAGTTGCTTCCTTCTCTCTCACAGGTACAGGAATCGCTGGAGGCAAGACAGTAAAAGAATCACAAAGCTGGCAACAGTTTAGAAATGTTTTAATAAGGAAATTATTCAGCACAATGATTCATACTCACCAGTTTTCCAGAGGAGATGGTCACAGAACTTTTTTCCACTGAGAGGAGGAAGGCTTGAGGGGCAGACAAGCAAAGCCGCTTCCCAAGGTTTGGCTTGATGCTCGAGAGAAATGAATGTGAATTTTATCATCTTTTCCTTCAATATTTTCCCAGCTTCTGGATGTGTGGGAGGAAAAGGAAGTTATTCAGAATCAGTTATGACTTTCCACTACATTGTTGCATTTTGGATTATTGTTTGTCTTATGTCTACAACCCATTGTCTCTTATATGAACTGATTTCTACCTCCCCATTCTATTATCGCTAGATCGCAAGGGTGAGAAATCAGTTTCAAGGCAACTGAAATTACCTGTAAAGAAACTACTCAGGTATGCTTTTCAGGCCTGGCTAAAAAAAAATTCCTTTAAATACGCAGAAAAATTTTCAAAGTTTAAAGCCAGTTTTTTATTGGGCTGTAGTATCAAAGCCATATTTGGGAAATCTCTGGGTTTTAAGCTCCGAGCCATAAGATATGACTAATAGGAGCCAGCCTTACTCATAAAATTTAGGTAAGAGCAAGTGAGAACTGTGACCCTGCTTGGGAAGAGGAAAAATACCCACATGATTTTTAAAATCCCAGTTTGAATTTAGTGTAGTTTCTTGGGCATCCTCCTGAAGCAATGTCCTTATATGGTTGGTTCCTTATATGTTTAAATCTTCTTACACTATTGATACAGAGAGAATTCACCAAACCTCTAAACTCAGTACATAACAATAAAGATGTATCCTATTAATAAAGCTAGATTGTCAAACGTATTCCCTATTCCAGATAAGGGTTTTCACAGTTTTCTTAAAGAAATAAGACTTCTTTTCACAAAATGGAAACATAAATGCTTATTAATCTGCTTTATTAGGTATATCAAAGCAAATAAAAAGGGTACAATTTAATCTATTTCAACATTTAAAGAATAGTCTTACTGCAGATATATGTGTACTCTGGTGCTGACCATTGAATGATCCGTTTTCAAGGTGCGTGGCCTTATTAAGTTGGAAATTCATATACAGCTCACACATACATGACTCTGTTTCTAGCAGCTAGGGTATTTTGATATGTACCAAACACTACAGCCTAGAACTGACATCATTCTTTGGCAGACGTGAATATTTCTTATTGCAATTGCTGGCTTGCATGTCAGTACACTCCTGCTGTCTATTAAACAGAACGGCATACTTGTGCTAGGGGTGTTTTGCCAATCTTTTCTATTGGCTAAGCAAATAAAGGTTTTTCTCACAAGCTAAAGGGCAGGGTTTAGTTTATGTGTACAAGACAGGGGTGACTAGGCCTCTGTATTTAAGCTGGGAAAACATCTCAAAAAATCATATGAACGTTTACTTCAACACTGTATTTTTCCCTCCGTATTTGAATGTTTTCCATGAGCATTCCTAGTGAACTGTTTCTCAAGTTAGGGTCTACTAGGGGTCATAAATAGGGTGAAGAAGACCATCTACAGATAATAATCCTTATTTACATCAAATATTGGTAGGGCGATCCCAGAAACTTTGTGTTGCAAAATAAGATCATACACATGGAAAAATGTTGACAATCATTGTCATGTAATGGACAATGATTTTGGCAGCAATATTAAAATATTTTTTTTCAATATTTAGAAGACATTCAGATAAAGTAAATTTTTATTCCTCCTATGAAAGAAATTTCAGCCTTTTTCTGGAGGCCTTTTTTTAATATAAAGAGCTTCAAAAGTGCTTTATAAAGAGGATGAACACTACTTGAATTCTGTGTTATGACTGCAGTACATGTTAGTGAGCCAGACCAATAGATACATGGCTTACAAGCAGTTCAATTGGAAAAAAGTGAATCTTTTCAGCAAGCAGAAACCAGTTTTGCTGCAGAAATAATTTGCTTTTATTCACTCTGATTCACTCAGCTCTGATGTAGATGTGTAAATCACTATCTCAAAATCCTGTTGATGGATGTTTTAATTCTAGTTTGTCTAGAAAGTCTAGAATAACCTTAAATTGTCTCATAATTTGATATTAATATTACTTCTCTGTTTTCTGGAAACTGCTGTTTAGTGATAAAATATATCAGCACTGAAGTGTTCACTGCAAATTTCACAGTGGTGCAAAACAAAATGCATTTAATAAGCAATCTCATATCTAAAAAATAACATTTTTGGACATACAGTATTCATAAGAAGTAGTTTCCCACACCCCTCAAAAAAAAAGAATAGCTTATTAATTGAGTGCAAATTAAAGTCCTAAACATCTTAAAGTGGCACTTTATTTCATCTCTACAGCAAAAAGCAGAAGTGCTATCAGGTGGCTTATAAAGTTAGTACTAGTGATAAAAACAAAGCTTTCAGTATCAAATAGGGAAAGAACAGATAATCTGCTGCTTCAATCAAGCATTATAATCTTCCTCTTGAGAATTTACAGGCACGGTAGATGATGTCGCCAGTCCTATTTTTGTGGAGAATGGTAAAGGTACTGAAAAAGAGCAAAGAGGGCAAATCTAACAGTTGATGGAGAACATTCTTATAAGTGAGAGCAGGACCAAACTGGGAGAGGCTGCTATGACATTGGATGATACAAACAGAGTTCAAAATGATCCTTAAAAAAATTGGTCAATGTTCTGAAGACAAAAAGTCATTATTCATTAAAAATAAAAACAATGTTCTATGCAAAGAAAGGAATAATCAATAAGTTGCCAGATAGTTTTCTGGGTCTGTAGTATTTCTGCAGAAAGAATTTGGAAGTTGTAGAAAATCATTAGCTTATCCTAAAAAACAATGTCATGTTGTTGCAAAGCAGCAAAGTAGGTTGAGGTGTGAACAAAAATGCAAACAGCAACGGATCTGTACAGCATATAATGTAATAGAGTCCTGAAGGACAGGACATCCAAAGCCGTTGTGCAAACCATTCCTTTTCATTGTGGCAGAAGCAGCTTCACCTGAGCAATTTCTGATATAACTGGAAGTCTTTAAACTCAAAATCAAGGTTACTCTAAAACCACTTCTCCAGGTAATTTAAACCTTTTAATTTTGCTTCAACATCCTGCAGCATGGACTTTTATACTGAAATTTTAGTCAAAAGAAGTCAGAAACTCCTAAGCTATTGCTGTTAATTTTGGGAGATGACCCATATGACTTAGTGTGATGTAATAAAAATCACTTCAAAATGCTGAAGGTGATGATATTTTTTTTTCTCCCCTAAAACCATACATTCTTTCAAAATATAAGTCCCAGGAGCAGATTTCAAGGTTTTCCAAAAGAGTGAAAACTGTGCTTTGATACTTCCCACATCCATCGACTTTATTCTGTTTTCTTCCAAGCTCAGTTTAAATGAAGGCTAGAAAAATTTCCCAAGCTATTATCTAGAGGGAGCTCTTGCCTTTGAATGGAAGCTGTGTGTTTCATCACAGAAAAGTATATAAACTTGTTTGAAAACTGCATTATTCTTTCGTTCATTCAGATGCTTAAATAGAATTGTCATTTGAAGGAATAATGTCAATTATTATGTAAAATCAGATCTGATTTGTCTCATGTGTATATACATGCTTACATGTACATACCAGGCTGAGGGGTTCCAACCTTTCTAAAGCTTTGAAGTACTAACATCCAGTCCTCCAACAGACACTGATTAGTTCAGTAGATCTTTATTTTTTCTTTATAACAGCAGCTACATATCAATAAAAACTCTTTGAAATACATCATATAACACAGGATTATTGTCTTTATCACTCATGATTTAAGTACATATTATGTATGTGATTTCAAATGTATTGACATCTATGAGAAAACTACATGCACACACACATTACTTTTTTCCTTTATTCGGATTCTGTTTCTTCTACACTATGTTAGGTCCTTGTGGTGAGAGTGTATACAGGAATTAATGCACAATGGTCTAATAAGCATGCAGAGCCCTACAGAAGATGTGTAAGAAATGTCAGAGTGCTCGGACTCTGGGAGGCAAGAGATGATAGAAACTTTCTAGAAGTAGAGAAAATACCCTTGTGAAGGCAGAAAAAAAAAAAAAAAAGAAAAAAAGCTAAAACTGAAACAAAAACAAACAAACAAACAAAAAAAAAAACAAACAAAAAAAAACCCAACAAAACAGTAACAAGAATTTATTTGCTCTGTATTCACAGTCCTCAGCTCACACCTGGAATAATCTCTTTAAACTTCCCTGACTACACTGTGATGTAGCTGCATCACTGAAGGAAAGGCTATATGATGCAGAGCGATGTTTGATTTAGTTGCGCTCTCAGGCAGTTTGCTATCAACTTTAAACTCTTCAGCTCTCAGCTCCATGGGGTGATTATGTAAGGAAATTTAAGAGTTGCTGTTATTAAAAACATATAAGCCAAACTTATATTACAATATTCAAGGTCTACACGTGCGTCTTACAATGACCTCCCATATTTTCATGAAAATGAAGATCTCTTCACTAAAACAACCTCTGTGATAAAATATGATCTGCTACCCTGAGTTGAAATCAATATTATATATATATTTCTAAAGACTGTTTTCAATAATATAAAATAATAAATAAATAAAAAAAAAAAGCTGATCACTTGACGGGTTTTTTTTTTAGTTGAACTGAAGCAGTTCTTGATTGCTGACTTGAAATGTGCCTAACAGCATGGACCAAATAAGAACATGTTGCTTAGATGCTAACAATGGAAATTATCAACTATCAGTTGAAAAACTGCATCTTCCAAGTTCATTTGAAGGGGCAATTCATTTATTTTAGTGAGGGGAGACCCTGTGCTATCTCATCAGCCCTATGCTACTGTCTATGTCTGGATACACTGGATTGGACTAGATTTCAAAACACAGGGAAGCAGACCCATCAAAAGTTCTCCCATTTCTTATTTTGGACAGTCTTCAGGCGCAGGTAGGCCCCAATCCAGTCAAGTTTTTCTTCTTATGCATAAAGACTGAGCAATTCCTATGATGCTGAATGATAGCTAGCACTCTGGGTTTTTCATGCTACCTCTTCAGTTGATGCCTGTGCCATGTTTCTGGGCTTGCTGAGATCTGCAAGGTCAGAGCTGCACATTTTCTCAGGGACAAAGAGTCTTTCATGAACTTTACAGAATGATGGTATCTGTATGAAAGAAAACTCATATGCATGCTCTATTCTGGAGTGAATTCCTAAGCAAAGGACAAATAGAGCCTGAGCTGGTGCCCCACACAGAGCCAGCCTGGCCTACAGGGCTCTTCTGGTCTGTGTAGGGTTGCAGCCACCCTCTTGGATGTATCCTTTAGATAGAGAGGTCCTGGCCTGTGACAGCCAAAGCAGATTCTGTTCCAAAAAAGAGGATTGTCACACTGCCCTGCAGTCATGTTGTCTTTTGTAGACAAGAAGATCCTGTGCCATGTTCTTACAGACAGTGCTTTCCCAGGCTTGTTGGCTCCACCCTACAACCTTGCCTGGCTTAGCAAAATGACAAAGACCAGTTCTGCCCCATAAAATTGGTCTTGCACAAGATTTGTATCATATTAAAACAAATAGGATGAGTTCTCTGCTTTAAATATCTGAATATGGTTTTTTTTGCTTGGATTCGGATAGGATATCTAAAATGTTCCCCAAGTGTTGGAGATCTGGGTAAATAGCCAGCCTTGCTTTGCAGTGCCTTAGAGCCTTCCCTAGGGGCATGGTGAGGGAGTGGAATATAAATGTTTGTGCCCTTGATAAATCTTTCTAGTATCAGTTGTAGGGTTCACCATGGCAATGGTCTCTCTTCTCCTCCCCTTTCACAATCAATACACAATGGTGTACTGTTATGTAAATGGCATCCTGCTCTTCCTAGATTTGGGTGGCTGGGGGCTGAATGATGCTGTGTTTGATCTTAGTCTGCCTGACAGTTGTCTGCTGCTTTGTAAAGTCTCAGCTGTTCACATCTGCGATTGATGTTGTCTTTGTACATACAATGCATAATACTGGTTGTACATACATTTTGTGTAAGTTGGGAATTTCAGTCACATTACCATATTTCCATGTGGTTTCTAGTTAACTAAATAATGTGATAGAATTGCCAACTAGGTACTGGGCTTCTATGCTTTCTATTAGCTGCACTGGATTTGGCTTCTCTGTGCTAATAATTGTGTGTTAAGTAACAGACAAATTCTTTTTTATTTAAGATTTTTAATTGAGCTGTAATACTTCATATTCTCAAATATGTGTCTAATTATTGTCATCCATATGGCTTTCTCTTTTCTATGAGGGAACTACTGTGCAAAAAGATAGGCATGCTGGCATGCAGGCAGAAGAATCGTGGATAGATGTGGTTGAAAAATCTTTAAATTGGAGATGGTTTCTTATTTATTTACCAGAAGAACTCAAAGTCTATGTTTTTAAAAAATAATATTTTTGAAATTTAAATCATCAGATTTCTTTTTTTATTCTGAACATTGTCAGAAAAACAAGCTTAGATTTTAATGTTAGCCAGCAAACTTCAGCCTATCATATATAGAATCTTACTGCATTGAGCTAAGAATAATACGGTAATAAAGTGAATTAGCTCTACAGCCTATATATGTCTCCTCTCTTCAAGGAGAGGAAAATTTAGGATGAAACTTGTACAATGTCTTTTTATGTAAATTTTACCATTTTCTGTTTAGTTCTCGCTATTTTTATATTTTTTTTTAAGCTTTTAGTAACTTGTGGATACCAGATCAAATGTTTTCTTATTATCAAGAAGATTTGAAGGAGTTTCTCTATTTTTTTGGTGTTTTTTTTTTTCTTTTTAAAAAAAAAAAATTAAAAGAAAAAAGGAAAAACACCTGCTGGTGTAATCTCATCATAACCTCATAATGACATTCTCAGTCACCGTCATGTTTGTAAAATCAATTTTTTCCCATATTCCGCTCAAGGCTTCCTAACAGTACATGAACGGAGTTCAGGTTGTCCTGACAGCTGCTTGTGATGGATGTGAAAGTATGTGGTAATGTGATGCTTGCCACAGAAACTAAAGCTATCTTAGAACAGTTGAGAATTTGGGTCTGCTTTAATAGAAAATATTTATGGTATTTTAGACAAGCATAACATGAAGGACAATAGCTTCTGGTTTTGTGGCAAAATTAACTATGATCAACTGTCAAAAGTCAAAATGTTGTAGGTTCAGAAATGAAGTGTGTTATAAATATGAGCCATTTCCCTCCATAGCTTTGTATAGTATGGATGTGTATAGAGCCAGGTGCAATAGCATTATGCATGAGCAGCCATTTCTTTACTACCATGAGCTTGGGGGTGGATATCTCACTGGATAGGCTGATGAGGGCAAGGGATAAAGTGCTTTTGCCTACATGTGTTCATTTGAACTGTATTTATGTACCACTTCCTTTCCTTACAGTGTCTACATCTGTAAAAGTTATGTAATGCGACCTTTGAGTTTGGAGAAGAGAATGATGCTGTCAATTGCCTGAAATTCACTTTATCAAGATTGATGTGAAGCTGATGTTCTTAGTGAGGAAGCAGGGTAAGGATGTTTTTCTTCAGCTTGAAACCAGTTCAGCTGAGCACTCTTTCTTAGCTTGATTTAGAAACATCTTTTATTTTGGTATTGCCCATCTGAGGACAAATCTAGGGCGATCCTTTAGGCTCACTAATTTGAGATTCCTCTGGGAAATAAAGTCAGAAAGTTTACTCCAAAATCAGCTGGTTTCTTTGTATTGTTCCCTGCCTAGGTGTTGTGAATTAGATGGGTTCTAAGCTGCGTAGAGTTCACTAGTAAGTAATTTGATTTCTGAGTGATTTCTAAGGTTTTATTTTCTCTCCATGAACTTTTCCTTAGAAAGACAAAGTTCTGCTGCACAATTACTGAGCTGCAGGAATTCTGGCTTTTTTTGCAGTTCTTCATTCTATTATGATATTAAGTGGCAAGTAGGTTCCAGATGTTGTGTTTATATTTGTTTCACATTGACTGGTTTCTGAAGAATATGTGTGGTCAAAACACCGGTCAACAGAATTATTGTTCAATATATGTGGTGATCAGCCGCTTCCAGAAGCTGCAAATTGTCTTTAGTACTTTTTATCAGGACAAAGAAAGGCCTAAGCCAAAATAGTCATTAAGTGCTTAAAATAGGAATGTGCAAGGACTTCAGTATTGCAAAGGTTTCATTGGCTCTCCAGAAAACAATGTGTGCTTCTCAGAAAACACTTAAAATATGCAAGAGTTGAGTTTACTCACAGTCCAGATGTGCTGCTTCTTTAACTTTAGCCAATCTCAGTTAAAGTGCTACATAGACTTCACATCTGAGTATTCACTGATAAAAACATTTTGTGGATTTTAAAATGGAAAAAGCTAAATAAAGCAGGTGGAAAAACTTTTAAATGGATTTTAAGGGGATTTTAAGTGGATTTTTGATATTTGTGTGTTCTATCAATTATATAGATACAATCCTTATATGCCTCCTATGCTCATAAGCAAGCTATTTGAGGTATTCCAGGTTATGGAAAAGAAATATGAATATATACTGTTTAACCCAATAAAACTGGTCAAAAAAGTAAGTGAAAGATGTGATTTATATTCTGATCCCTGTTACAGAAATAGCTCTGTAATCACCTACCATGCAAACTCAGCATCTGATGCTCCTTTTCTTTTGCTAGGAAACAAGGTGGCTTGTGAAAGAAGGTTGCATATAATAGTTTTGGACAGTTTATTCATCTCTTCAGTGTTGAAGGTAGACCATTTCATTGTAAAATGTGTGAGACAAAAGGCAGAAAATTCCAGGATACTGTCTATTGCTTTACATAATTGCTGAATGGTTTTAGTCTAGGATGATGTTTATCAGTGAAAGGAATTGTATTTACTAAAACCCTAAATATGATCTGTTAAAATATCCCTAATGTTATGGAATCTGTATGGGGGGGGGGGG
>JASSUY010017025.1:18869-32248 GCA_032466535.1 Forpus xanthops
TTTGTAATATTTTGGCCCCCCCCCCCCCCCGAAGTGTAATGCAATGCAAATTAACACTTCTATTCTCTTTCCTCTGCAGAAAGAAGAGTTATATATCCAAGCACAGGCTTTGTTGTCACAGAATGGATGTTGTAGTCTTGCATATAGTGAGCTATGTTATACTGCAATGAATGCTGGAAGGCCTATTGTTTTAGAGGACAGAGAGGTTGTTAGAGGTGTTGGCAATTTCTTTCTGCACTTTCAGATCAGCTGTTAAAGAAACTGTCTCCTGCAGGGGTCTGCTGCATTGTGATGCTATTCCTAGGAAACATGGACTTGGCAGAAGATCAAACTCTATGGAAAGAGATTTACTCTTAAAATACAAAGTAATGTTGTGCATGATGAGTATTATTAGCTCTTCATGCTACTAAGCACAAGTCATTTTACAATGTGGAGCAAAGCATGCTCTTCAGCTGGAAAAGATAGAAAGTACTGTATGTGACACTAAGAGGTTAGCATTAACGAGATATCTAAAAGTACTTTTAAATTAAAAAATTCAGTTTACATAAGGTGGTTTTCCATTATCATCTGTGTCATGATTGTAAGCTTTCCAGAGCTGTTTTCTGCTGCCCATCAGATTCTTTTCACAGGTTTAATTTTGTTTGGTATCTTGGTTCCTCATATGGACTGTTCCAGGCATGCAGTTGTCCTGAAGCCCAGGTCATGTTTTTAAACATGTGCTGTTTAATCTGCATATTCATTCTACACTGTCGTGGTTTAAGCCCAGCTAGTAACTCATTACCATGCAGCCACTCGATCACTCCTCCACTCCTTCCCTCCTGCTCCTAGAAGGATGAGGAGGAGAATTGAAGAATGTAACTCCCACAGGCTGAGATAAGAACAGTCCAGTAACTAAGGTATAACACAAATCACTACTGCTGCCACCAATAATAATAATGAAAAAAGAACTAAGGGAAGAGAATACGTCCACTCACCACCCGCTGAATGATACCCAGCCCAACCTGAGCAGTGATCTAACCCTTCTTGGTAACGGCCCCCAGTTTATATAGTAGGCATGATGTGCTGTGGCATGGAATACTTCTTTGGTTAGTTTGGGTCAGGTGTCTTGTCTCTTGCTACAACCACCCCCACAGTGCATTTGCCATCATCCATAAGTCAGTATAAAGTACTGGCTAAAGTACTTTCTAACCAGTTCACGATGACTTCTAGAATTCCTGGATGACTGAGATCTCCTATTCGATCTTGTGTAATTACTGCAGCCCACTTACTCTAGTCGCTGGAATAATATGGAGTTGAGTCATAGAGTCATAGAGACATAGAAAGGCCTGGGCTGGAAAGGACCATAAAGATCATCTATGTCCATCTCCCCTGCCATGGGCAGGGATACCATTCACTAGATCACATTCCTCAAACCCCTGTCCAACATCACCTTGACCAGGGATAGGACAGCCACGGCTTCTCTGGGCAACCTGTGCCAGTGGCTACCCTCACAGTAAATTTCTTCCTAATGTCTAATCTGAATCTATCCTCTTTCAATTTATATCCATTCTTCTTTGTCCCGTTACTACATGCTGTCTCCAGACAAAGCTCAACATGAACTGGCACTGTGTGCTTGCATCCCAGAAACCCAACCGTATGCTACATCAAAAGAAGCATGACCAGCAGGTCAAGGGGGAGAATTCTTTCCCTCTACTCTGCTCTTGTGAAACCCTACCTGGAGTATTGCATCCAGCTCCGTGGCCCCCAACAAAAGAAGTCCATAGGAAGGCCATGAAGATGATCAGAGGGCTGGAGCACCTCTCCTATGGAAACAGCTGCGAGAGTTGGGCTTGTTCAATCTGTCATGAATCCATTCATGGGCTCACCAGACTTCACAGACGGCAGGTTACCTGGCTGTGTAGCCTCTGCATCCTTAAAACTTCAATTGTACCAGAGGAAGAAGGAAGCCTCAGCATTTCTGTCAGAAATGTGTGAATTTCTTGACTAACCCTGTTGCAGATGTAAACCCTGATCCTGAACCAAATTCCACACTGAGAACTGGACCTTTTGGAAAACAGAGCACTGCGAGACCAGAACCGAATTCCCAAATAGTGTTTGTCTCTTAGTTGTTTCTTGACTGTCTCGCTTACTTTCAATAGAGCTTGGTTACTGACAGGAAACCTTCTGAATGTCCAAGCAGACAGAATGGTTTACTTAGTGTCTGTCCTGAGTTCAGCAGTAGCAGCAATTTTTTTCTCCTTCCTAGTAGCTGGTGCAATGCTGTGTTTTTGTTTTCCAGCCTGGGAACAGCACTTGTAGCACTGACGCTTTTAGTTGCTGCTCAGTAATGTTTACTCTGACAAAGGACTTTCTGAGTCTAATGCTCTGCCAGGGAGGAGGGGAAGACAGGAGGAAGCGGAGACAGGACACCTGACCCAAACTAACCACTAATCAAAGATGTATTCCATACCACAGCAAGTCATGCTTAGTATATAAACTGAGGGCAGTTACCAAGAAGGATTAGATCACTGCTCGGGTTGGGCTGGGTATCAGTTCCCTTATCAATATTATTATTGGTGGTAGCAGCAGTGGTTTTGTGTTATACCTTAGTTACTAAACTGTTCTTATCTCAACCTGTGGGAGTTACATTCTTTCGCTTCTCCTTCCCATCCCCCTGGGAGCAGGGAGGAGGAATGGAGGAGGGGGAGTGAGAGAGCAGCTGCGTGTTTCTGAATTACTGGCTGGGCTTAAACCATGAAAGGTCTTTTTGGCACACAATGTGGGGCACAAAGTGTTGAGATAACAACAGATCTGACCAGAATGTGTCTAATCATATTTGTGATAAGCATTTGTTGTTTCAGATTAATAGTCACTCATCTCAATGCTGATTTATTGGCTCTCAAAGTTGTTGTGCTTGGTCTCAGAGTTTCAGCATGTCATACGTTACTTACAGCTGGTATTTGCTGTCTTAGTCTTTAACAGCTGGGGGCCTTGGGCTAATGTTCTCTCACTTTCTGCAGAATTCAGGCTTTTGTTAAAAAGGAAACTGAAGGAAATAAGTCAACTCAAATGATACTAAATCATGCTTCATGAAAACATATTCTAATCATCTCTAAGTTGTGATATGGCACACAGGTTTTAAATGTAGTTTTACTGAAGAATATCTGTGATGTGCGAGAAGGGTTCCTAGGATCTGAATAGAGCTCCCTGATTGGTGATTGCTTTTCTAACAGCTTTCTTACTATATCTGCTCTCAGCTGTTCGGTTCCTCTTTTTTTTTTTGAAAAAAAAAAAAAGGAAGCAAAAAGAAACTTGAGTCCTTGCCACTTTTTACCCTCTCCTCACTGTAGCATTGGTTGCATGATGTGTAGAAGAGACCCTGTCTTTGAACATCCAGCCCAGCAATAAAAAAACTACTACTACTACTACCACCAATAATAATAATGATAAGGGAAATAACAAGGGAAGAGAATATAACTGCTCACCACCTGCCAACTGATACCAAGTCCCACCGGAGGAATGGATTAACCCTTCGGGGTAACTGCTCCTGCTTTATATAATGGGCATGACGTGCTATGATATGGAATACATCTTTGGCTAGTTTGAGTCAGGTGTCCTGTCTCTGCTTCCTCCCATCTTCCCCTCCTTCCTGGCAGAACATGAGACTCAGAAAGTCTTTGGTCAGTGTAAACATTACTGAGCAGCAACTAAGAATATTGGTGTTACAAGCATTGTTCCCAGGCCAAAAGTCAAAAACACATCACTGCACCAGCTACTGAGAAGAAAAAAAATGACTGTAACTGCTGAACCCAGGGCACAGACCTTCACAGATCATTTGCAAATCACCTGTAAAGAGATTTTTTAATAGGAAGAGAGAAAGAGGCATTACTCTTCTAGCAGTCTAAATGGAACATTTTTAGCACATTTGCTCAGATTTCTGCCTCTTAGATGTTTAAACCCCCTCCAATTTTTTTTTGCCACTGAACATTTCACTGGATAGGAAGGGTGCTTCTAGAATGCGTTCTCAATGTGGTTTGATTTAAAAACAAACAAGCAAACAAACATTTTATAGATTGATCTAGTTAAATGAGTTGAAAATCAGACCAAACTGAGATTCCAGAGTTTTATTCTCAATTGTCTTGATCTGTCTACTAGCAATGGCTCTAATTAAATACACCTTTGGAAATTCAGCAAGAAAAAAAAGGGATGTGGACTCTAGTAATGTAATTCTGTGCAACACAGCCCCACATAGTGGGGCCAGGATCCGATTTTAAAACACAAAACATAACTGTTACTATGCCTCAATTTTTATTTCCTCATTATGATGTACAATGTCTCACAAGAATTATTAATATAGAATGCAGTGGTACCAAAAGTTGTCTTTTCTGACATGTATCTAATTGGCTCCCCAAACAGTATCTCATAGTGTAAAATACTGATGCTTTAATATTAATACTAATTTCTGACAGGTTGATTTCTAAGTTGCATCTTAAAATATTGCTTATAGTAATAAAATTTGCAGAATCAGTTGTATCTACATATCAAGGCCTGTATCTGTTCTGGGGACTAAATCCTGATTTTTTTTGTTTCTTTATAAAATAATACACTGTTATTAGAAGAATCTGTCATATTATTCAGTCCCATAGAGTAGAACAAATGCGGTAAGAGTCATAAAACCTTGTTAAGTGTGTGAAGCACTGACAAGCTGGAGTGCCTTTACTAACTACAGTTTTCCAGATGCCTACTCTTACTTTTTTTTCCAAGATAGAGTAAATATTTGCAAAGTTTATTAGACCTATATCTTCCAGATGCATTCATTAGCCAAGATCCTTCCTGTCTGGAAGGGTGTTCCCAGTAAACGCAGTTTGGCTTGCAGTTGCTGTGACCTGATTCAGAACAGGAAACTTGAGAACATTATCCCCTTCTCTGACAGCATTTGAACTCTTCTAGAAAGGAGATGATCTCATGTAATCATTAATGTCCTCCAATTCTTGACTTGTATGCCATACAGTCTTAGAGTGGTTCTCTGTGGTTTCTGCAAGTCCAATTTTTATTAAAATGTCGGATAAGCAATGCAATAATCCATGTTAGCAATTTATTTTTAATTTTGGAGGAAAGCATGATTAGCCATGAGTTAATAGCTATAGACATCCCTCACATGATTCATAATATCAATATATGAGGCAAGGATGAGATAAACACTAAATCACTTCACTTTCTTATAGAAGAATTTTTAAAAAATAAAAGTAGATAAATTAAATGCCCAGATCTCTACTAGAAAATACTGTGTGGAAAGGGCTCTTGAAAGGATCTTTTAAGAGAGGACTAACAAAGCTAACTGTGATTAGACGGGTCAGGGAAATTAAATCTATATAAAAGAATGACTAGTTTGCTAGATGAGGGTGAACCAGTGGATGCTGACCTCTGCAAAGCTTTCAACACACTCTCCCACCACACCCTCACTAACAAAATGATGAAATATGGGCTAGGTAAAGGGAGTGGGGAGTGAACTGAAAACCAGCTGAACTTCCAGGTTTGAAGGGTTGTCAACAGCAACGCAATGCCTATCTGGAGGCCAGTCATTACAGGTGTACTGTAAGGGTTCATAAAGGGCCAATACTCCTTCTTAATGTCTCCATTACTTATTTGGACAATAGGACACAGTGCACCCTCAGAAAGTTTGCATATGATCCAAAAATGAAAGGAGTGGTTGACATACTGATGGCTGTCCCATTACTCAGAGGCATTTCAGCAGGCTGGAGAAATACTTTTACAACAATCTTATGAAATTCAACAAAAAGAAGTGCCCAGTTCTGCCCATGGGAGGGCTGACCTCATGCTCCCGTACAGGCTCAGAAGCAACCTGAGTAGTTGCTGAAAAGTAGCTGAAAAGTAGTTTAGTAGAGAAGGACCTCTGGGTCTTGGTGGACACCATATTGAACATGAACCAGGAATGCATCCTTGCAGCAAAGAATGAGAGCATCCTGGGTTATATTAAGCAACCAGCAGGTCAAAAAGAGTGTTTCTTCCACTCTGCTCAGCACTGGTGAGACATATGTGGAGGGCTTCTCAGTATAAGAGGGAAGCACTACAGTACGTCCAGTGAAGATCCACAAAGGTGACAAAGGGATTAGAATATCTCTTTTATTGGAAAAGCTGAGAGAACTGGGGCTGCTCATCCAGGAACAGAGGAGGTTCGTGGAGATCTTATACATGTGTATAAATACCTGACGAGGGGAGTAAAGAACATGGAGCCAGGCTGTCCTCAATGGTGTTTGTAGAAAATGGAGAACAAAAAAAAGAAGAGGAGAAATGACAATGAATGCAGAAGGATTCATTACAGAAGCAGCGTCACTTACCATGGCAAGAGCATCTCACCTTGTTCTGCAACAAACTTTCATATAATTTTCCTGCAGAAGTACAAACCCATGCACAAATACATGCAAAAAAACCATCTAGACACAATCCTGGGCAACTGGCTCTAGGTGGCCCTCCTTGATGGGAAAGAGGTTGGCCAACATGACCTCCAGAGTTTCCATCTAGCTTCAGTTATTCTGTGAGTAAAGCTATCAAGGAATGTTAGAATGATAGCAGAGTATAAGCAAAATAGAAGTAAGAAATTATTCTGAAGGGATTAAGTGAGGCCCTTTTGGCACACAAAAAAATGATCTGTAGATGCTTAAAAGTTTCTACAATTTATTGAAAAAAGGTGGATAGATAAGCAAGCTGGCTTCTATAAACAAGAATGAGTATGAGAGATGTGAATGGCAATTTCATTCTTTCCTTCCTAGAGTAGCAATAGGAATATTATATATCCTCCTGAGACAACTGAATACTGATATGTTTTCAGTGCTAAAGATGATTTTTATCTGATTTTATTCTGCTGCCTTTTGCTGCAGAACGCCTCTCTTAGACTATAATGTTCTAGAAAATCAACTGATTGAAATAGCATTCATATTACCCTTTGGTCTTATACAGCCTACACAGAGAAGGGAATAGGGAAAAACTGTTTTATAACACCTTTTAAAGACCTTAAGAATCTGAAAAGAAAGAGTAGAAGGACTAGGGCAAGTGGAAAGCCTTTTAGTGTTCTTTATAGTCCTGCTGACAGATCTTGCAACCCACAGGAAAATAGCCCATGACTGACTGTTCTCATGAGAAACCCAAGTACTCATCCTAGCAGGCTGGTTACTTTCAATGCAGGGAACAGGCAACAGCTGTCATCTGAGCTATGTTAGCTGGAGGTCTCAGGTCAGCACCAGCTGTGAGGGATTCTACATTCTTGTGAAGGTTATTAAAGGACAATTGCCAAGTGAGTGGAGGGTCTGCCCATAGACATCATGTCCGTGGATATCAGTGCTACTCATAATGCAGTGCCATTTGGTAATAAGATGTCCAAGGTAGAGTAATTAATCTTTATGAGTTTTCAACATAATTTATGAAAACTTTGCAGAAGTATGACACAGCCAAGGGCCTCAATATATGCCTGTTTCAGTTGCTTTAACCAGAAGACAGGCAGCTCTTCAGACACCGCAGATCTTGCCCAATTATTTTCTTGTATCAAAAGTTTAACTGCTTTGCTACTCTAAGGGGCAACTGAAAAATCCACTTTCTACAAGAAAGTCCAGATATACTATATCTCAGCCAACAGACACAGGCTTGTTTTGTTATGCAGGAATATTTAGAAGCATCTGACACAACATTTGTATTTCTATTTGTCTTGAAGGAAAACATATTTATCTTATTTCTTACTCAATCAGACTCAGTTTTGCTGCTTTCCTCACCAAAACGAAGCATAATACATTAATCTTAATATAGGACTCATTGTCTAGATTGGTAGGCTCTGGAGGTACATCTTAGTTTGTTGGCAAAGCCAGTATATCTCAGAGGAGCATCTGTGTGCACATACACAGCTTATCTTTCTTTTTCTGTGTAGAGCTAGTATGAACTATGATGAGGAACTCAACCTCAATCGTTGCCATGTTTTTCATGTTTGGAATAGTGCAAAGACATGACTAACCAAAGGTTTGGTCTTCCACTCTGATCTTCTATCAAATCATCTTCTGTGATGCCAGAAGGCATATATAAAGCACCCATATATAAAGCAATAAAAACCTTTGCTGTATTGTATATACACACACAAAATAACACATATGTATATGTATATATACATATACATTTGCACAAAGAGTAATCAATACAGAATGTAGAGACACATGCTTATTCCATTTCGCCTTGGTTCCATGTTGTTTTGCTATTCTTTGGTTGCCTGGTGACTGTTAAGTTTGAATTAAATGTCTTTCTTTGCCCTGCAACCTGCACTTACTTGACAAGGTGACTAACAGGAATATTGGGTTTGTAATTTATGTTTCCAGCTCAGAAGCTGTCCCAGTAAAAATAAAGTGTCTTGGCATGGAACACGAAAACATTGCATTCACAGAAATGGGCAGTGCCACCCTTCCCCTCATTCCCACCAGGGGTCAATGAAATTCAAATAAATATCATGACTCATTCTTTTCTCTGAGTTTCTTTCAGTAAATCATAGTTTGATTTACCAAGCGATGTAGTAAAGAAGACTTGGAACGTCATGACGTACATATGCAGGTGTACAATGGGAGCTGAGTTTAACCAATGCTGATTTACTAACATGTTACAATTTAATGGCTTAGCTTTTTTTTTTGTTTCCCACTGAAGTGTGTTTTTTTGTCAATATGTGGTTTTGACACAAGAAGGACTGTGTCCACTAAATTTTTATACATCGTCTGCATACCATTTTCACTTTAAAATCAGGATTTATGAGATAAAAATGAAATGCGTACTTCATCTGTACCTTGTTTTTTATTTTTATGCAATCCCTACAATGCCATCCTGGTTTCCTAGTAGAAAGAAGTTTTGTTTTGTGTTTCTGTGACTATAATGCATTTCACTGGATAAGGGAAGTTGAAAAGATGAAGGGGTCAGCACACTGTGCATCAAATAGCTACTGAAGAAAGTGTCACTGGTATACCTTGTGCAGAAACATGGAGACTAAAAGATATTTTAAAAAAGCTGTATTCAAAGTAGTATTTGTGTCTATGTGCTCAATCTAGTACAAACATCAGCTCTCCCTGCTTCAAAGTCAGGGATGGGAGGTGGCGGGGAAAGTGTCTTCCATCTCCCATGCACTCAAATATATTACCCTCTTAGTTAATACCATAAGTGTGCTTTTGAGGAGATTTTCTAGATCATCTTCACTTAATGTGTTTTGGTTTGTATCATGGAGCAGTCTCAAGTGCATGATCAGTATGCCTTTTAAATAAAATGAAGCTGAAAGAGCACCTGGTACATTCCAATTGTAGACAGGTATGCAGTACATGCAAGCAGATTTGAACTAATGCAAACCGTAATCCCCTGAAGTGTGTGTAAGTGTGAATATCAGCTCCTCAGCACCAGCTGTTTCACTTTACAGATCCATTATTCCAGAATGTAGACAGAGACCAGCAGCCCAAAATTTAGGTCTGTGAGTGACTGGGTGTGCTTTGAACTGAACCTGAATGTAGGAGGAGGATGATTCTGATGTTCAGCAACTTCTGCTATTTAGAAACTTTCAAAAGGCATCAGAGCCTGCGTGCACTACACACAGAAAATATGATTCTTGACACGACACACTCTGCACATACACCACTGGTTTGTCTCCAGGATCTTGCTCTACTGATTCATTCTGAATAGGGCAGAAATAAACCTCAGAAACTTAGATGTCCTTTGACAAAATGCAGATGAAACCAGTACATTTCAAAGGAAACTTAATTTTGCAGAAAATATAGCTGCTGGTTCTTCAGGGCTGCTGAAGGGATGGACAATTTAGGAATACAGGATTATTTCTTTTTATAGATGTGACTGATAGCTAAGGAAATTTTTTCCTCCCTTAACAAGTGTTTCAGTCTCGATCGTTTTCACCGCATTGAGAAGTAGATTTAAGAAAGATTGGAAAGTGAACAGGATGTTTTCTTCTTCCTTTATAACTATTTTATAAACTTAAATGAAAATAAACATGCAGTCAATCAACAATGTGGCTGGAAAGGTTGAAAAACCCCAAAGAAAGAATAACCAAAGATTAGCTTAGATTGAAACATCTGTTGACACTAACTAGTGTGCTTCTCAAAGAACTTGCAAGGCAGAAAGAAATAGAGGAATGAGAATGGAAACGTTGAAAATTTGTATTATTGACTGTCAAATGCCCAAATAGGTTTTATTTGCTCTGATTGGCCTAACCTGAAGCCTCTCCCCAGGCCTTCTCTGTTAACAAACCAGGAGCTCCGTTTAAACTGAAGTGCAGGCAATTGGTCTTGCCTAGGTTATACTGTAGGTAGCTGGTCTGCTGGCTCTGACTTCTGGGTGGCCTTTGCGCCTATGCTGCTTCCAGCCCTGTGTCCTGAACTGTACCCCGCCATTTCTTTGCTTTTTCTGGAAACTGTACACTGTTCTCCTTCCCAGGGTCCTGGAAGGGTCTTTCCTGCCTTGATCTTTTTGTGTAGCCCTGCTCTCACTGCTTCCTTGCAGCTGGCTATGCTCAAATCCATTTTCAGCCTCTCCATCTCCTTGAAAAGCATCTCCAGAACATCCCCTCTCTTCTTCACTGTGACACGGAAACCTGAAGGGTGAGATAAGGTCTAGATAAAGAATACGATGGGCATCTGTAATTTCCAATGGATTGGATGCCTTGTTTCCAGCTAGGTTAGAGTTAATTTTCTTCCTAGTAGCTGGTGTAATGACCTGGTTTGGATTGAAGATGAGAATAATGTGGACAATACAATGACGCCTTAGTTGTTTCATAGCAGTATTTAGACTAAGTCCAGGACTTTTCATCTTCTCACCCCATCCTACCAACTAGTAGGATGGGGGTACAAGAAGCTGGAAGGGAACACAGCTGTGACAGCTGACCCCAACTGGCTAAATGGGTATTCCATATGACATCACACTTGGCATTTAAACAAGGGGGCAGCCTGGCCGGGGGTATTACTTAGGAACTGGTTCAGCATTGGTCACTGGATGGGTGACAAGCAATTGCATGTTTTGTTGATTCTCATTCTGTTATTATCATTATTATCCCTTCAGTTTTTATGAAATTGTCTTTATTTCAACCCATAAGTTTCCTTTTTTTTTTTTTTCCAAGTACTTTTTCCCATCCCACTCGAGCAGGTGTGTGAACAAGCAGCTGTGCAGTGTTTAACTAACTGCTGAGTTAAATCATGACAATATTTCCTTGCATCGTTGAAAACCACAACTCTATAGTGGAGTTCTGAGGTATATGATACAATCTGCATTAATAAAGCAGTAGGGAGCTTTTAATTTAACAAGTTTATTGTTCAAGGGAAGGGACATGAATGTTTGGTGATGCATAATATTTCCTGTATTTCTTCTTTATGAAGACTGAGGTCTTGGCCTTGATTGTAGCTCTGAACTTCCGAAGTTGAGTGAAGACCATATATTCAAACAAAGCAGAAATTATGTCAACTACTGGCAAACAGAAAAAAATACAGTAAGGAAATCTGGGTATGTATGTCTGCTTTGAGGTCTGATGTTTTTGTCAGCAAAGCAAATGCACGGGACATCCTAAAATCCTTCTTATTAGAAGAATCTTGGTATAAAATGAAGTGCAGTGAGAGAATTACTTGACTGAGTTTGCACTTTAAAATGAGGTTACCATAGCACTTGACCAATGCTGTTTGAGTCATACTCCTATTGCAGTACATATAAAAACTGTTCTAAAATTTATTGTGCAGTTAAAAAGTCTCATTAGAGAGATGTGTGAATATTCAGCGCCATGTGAGTCTCCTTTATAATCCTATCCTGTACTTTTCTTGGAAAGCTGGGAATTCAAATACTTGCTTCTAACAGAATTTTGGACAACTGGATATCAGTAGCCAATTTAATAATTCTTTTCTTTTTTTCTTTTTTAACAAAATAAAAACATAATGGTCTTAAAATTAGAAAAAGGGGAAAAAACCTTTTAAGTTCCTAATTTTTACTACCTATACCTCTTCAATTACGTTATTTGTGAATTAGGCTTTACATGTTCTTTCCTGAAATCATAGAATCAAATTTAATTACTCTAAACTTTGCCACAAGGCTAAAGCCAAGTTCAAACTAACAAATTAATTAGTATTTATTGTTTGTAGTAATGCTGTTTTCTCCATGACTCATGTTTAATAGGAGTATACAGATTTCTACCTCTTTTGGAGCAGAGTTGGTTGGCAATTAATAGACTTTACATGTTATGGTGAATGTCATGTCACCTTCTTATCCCTATACTTCCTATGACAAGGCTTTTCCAGTGTCAGATGAATTCTCATCTTCTAGGAAGCTGGATGAGTTACAACACTTGTGGACCAATTTGTAGTGGACGCTTGTGTTTACCATTCCTATAAAGCAGTCTCTTAAATTTAAGCCAACGGTGCTTGCAGCTTAGTATAACTTCCCATTTTTTACCCTCTACTGAAAGCAGACAGTGTCAACTACACAAGCCAGTGAGCTACACAAAGTTATTCTGTGACTGATGCAACTTGCTGATTTTGACTAAATTTTCAGATGAACAGTTAAAGTCCTATAAGTTTCTTGAAAACAAGCAGTCAGATAAAGAACACTAAAGTGAAATGTGCTATGGATTATGGTTACTGGAGTGTTCACCTGTCTTCTAAATATGGGAAAAAAATTTACTGGACTTCACAAGTTCTTGGCTAGCAGCCACCAGTTTTTTTATTAATAGAGAAACTAGGTTTTGCTTTCTCTTTTATGGATTGACTTGGTGGTAGTTTCCACTAGGTGCTTTAACTACAAGTAGATATAATCTCTAAAGAAAATGGCTAAATGTTCAAATATTCTCCTAAGCTTGACCAAGTAAAGAGATGTTTCACTGAATATTTTTAGATCTATGATATGTTTTCCATGAAAACTCCCCCTCTTCTAACTGTTTTTTTTATACAATCTCTAGTAACATAGAAAAAGAGGTTTGTGGAGGAAGAGGTCATAGAATCATAGAATCATAGAATAATTAGGGTTGGAAAGGACCTTAAGATCATCTAGTTCCAACCCCCTGCTATGACCAGGGACACCTCCCACAAAACCATGCCACCCAAGGCTCTGTCCAACCTGGCCTTGAACACCAACAGTGATGAAGCATGCACAGCTTCTTTGGGCAACTCATTCCAATGCCTCACCACCCTAATGAAGAGCCCCTCCCCAGGATCCCTATAGACCCCCTTCAGATACTGGAAGGATGCTAGGAGGTCTCCACTCAGCCTCTTCTTCTCCTGGCTGAATAGCCCCAACTCTCTCACCCTATCTTCATAGGGGAGGTGCTTCAGTCCCCTGATCATCCTCGTGGCCCTCCTCTGCACTTGTTCCAACACTTCCATGTCCTT
>JASSUY010017027.1:0-27530 GCA_032466535.1 Forpus xanthops
AGGACACCAGAACTGCACACAATATTCCAAGTGAGGTCTCAGGAGAGCAGAGTAGAGGGGCAGGATCACCTCCCTCAACCTGCTGGTCACTCTCCTTTTGATGCAGCCCAGGGTACGGTTGGCTTTCTGGGCAGCAAGAGCACACTGCCGGCTCATGTTTATTCTCTCATCAACCAACACCCCCACGTCCTAGCAGAAATGAACATCTGATAGTAAAGCATTTCTCCCTAGATGTAACCCTTGCTTACATTGTTACACAAAACTTAGAAAGCTGTCTATAAATGAGGTTGCTTGCTGACTGCAGTAGTGTCACAGTCCGTCTGAGTCCTTGCCATCCTTCTTTGTCATTTGTAAGATAAAAGTAGTAGAGGGTAAAGGAGCATCTTTAGCTAGTGACAGGTACCTACATCTTAAATAAGGATGCAATTCCTTATTTGAGTGAAAATGAGTATTTAGCAATGTTATAAAGGAAATTGATAGGATGATGATCTTGAAGATTGATGATGATCTTGAAGATTGCACGGATATAGAAGTCCTGGTTGTGAGAGGTGAGGAGTGCTTTGAAGTGTGCAATATTATGAATTATTTGAAAACTAGGTAACAAAACCTGGGCTCCAGTCTTTGTTTCTCCTTTTTTAGAATGGATATCAAGAGCACTTGCCTATGTCATGACTGGTTTAACTGTAGGCTTATCAAGCATGCATAAGTATAAGAGACAACTGACAGCAGAAGTATTTTGGGAGCTGGGATCCATATTGGTAACTTTAGTGGATATTTTAGAGACCTGACTGGCCCTGTTTCCTAAAAGGACCTCGGACCTCAGTTCTAGGTAGCTTGTCTGCAGTCCTGCCTCTGCTCCAGTCTCCTGGATGGACCTTCCCTGCAGCTTTGTCTGCAGCCATGCTTCCTGCTCAGACTCCTCCTGCTCCTCGCTGTGTTCCCTGGGTGAACCTCAGCTCTGATTCATCACCTTACCTTGTCTGGGCCTGCGGATGGAGCCTGTTACAACCACCCAGCTCTGACCATGCAGTTTCAGGTCTGATTGATAAAATGAATAAAGCAGTTGTACCTTGGTGCATGATGAGCTTGTGTCTGCTACTGCAGTATGAATATATGAGAATAATTAACTTGAGCATTTAAGCATGTCTAATACTGTCTGGGGCCTTTAAATAGCTGCAAAGCACAAATACAAGCCAAAGCAAGTACATCTATCCCTATTATCTATATATCTATATCTCTCTATATAGATATATGTGCTATATCTACCTATTTATCCCTATATCTATATATATATCCATAGTATATATACTATAGTTATATATATTTAAAAGTCATTTGAACATTGTTTTCCTAAACACTTAAGTTTGTGTTGTAAAACCAGAATTTCAAATCTAAATCCCAAATGAAGTTGTTTGGCATTAAAAAGAAGCCTGGAAAATGAATTCATCAGTACATTAGGAACTTGGAAGACATCTTCCACACTCTCTATTTATTCTAAGGCCTGAGATGTCACTGAAGCGTCACTGAAAGTTTGAAAGGAGGATGTTGCCTTAATACAAATTAGTCTGCATATTAATTACTGTCACGTAGCTGATGCAGTGGACTCCAGCTAGATTCATCCCCTTTAAATCAGTTTAATCCTTTGCAAGCTTGCGAAAGTAATTATTCTGCATTTTCATCTAAGACTGTGTAATAGAAACTTCAGTCTGTTCACCTCCTGCTCGAGGCCCTCAGTGAACTTTCTACACATACACCAGCAACGCTGACTGCGATTAATTCCTTCTGTCATTGGGAACCTTCTTACATTGATCTACTCTCCATAAATGATGGTAAGCTTACCTGCTGGACTGCCCTTTGAACAATGTCTGTCTCTCATTTTTACTTTCAGCAAACACAGTGTCTGGGTCATTCATTCCATAGCATGGCTTCTTGTTCAGCATGTAGAACAGATTGCCATTGATTTCTGGTTGTGTTTCCCTGCCGTGTGGCCAGCACTGTGCTCTCAGGGAGTGAAGCAGCTTCTCTGCATCTGCTCTGTGTATTTCATTTCTGCCTTGGCAACGGTATCTTCTGTGCAGTTTAATTTTCCTTTGGCTGCATTTGTCTGCTTTATCAGCTTGACTTAATTGGCCATCTACTGAACCTGAGGTGTGAGCCATTCCATCTGACCGGGGGGCAATGTATTACAGTGGATAGAGGCACTTGGTGGTGGTGATGGAGCAAACACAGTAATGTGGCAGAGCTCTCTGTTAAAGGCTGTTCCGCTTTAGGATGATATAGTCCACAGAAAATTGCAGTAAATCACTTCCTTATGGATCTGGGCTGCAGATTCTCCCATTTATTCCTTACCTCTTCTGCAAAATTCATTTTCAATTCAGAGCTCACTGAGCCTGAGCCTCTCTTCTGTGGCCACCATTAATGATGGTAATCACTCTTTCCTGAATGTTGCTATTATCTTGCCTGGTTTTCAGTAGCGTTAAGAGAAAGCACCAAAAAGACATCACTTGGTGTCAAACATACATAGATTTACATGACTTTCACATGAAGTGGACAACTTGCAGAGCTGTGACTGTTTCTAGCAAGTGGCCCAGAGTAACTGAAGTTATTACAACATTCTACCCTTTCTTCTGGGTACAGCTGACAGTTCATTGCAGTCATGCTAAACAAGCTAAGCAAGATGTAGAACATGCACTGCTCTATAAGATAGGGCAATTTTGCAACTCTTGAGCCTTCATGAATGATTCAGAGATGAGCCTGCCTGTGTATTTTCTTACATTACTAAGCATGTTTTTTTTTTTCATGTGTAGGTTTAATTCTTTCATATAATCCTGCTTTCTTGGCAATATTTCAAGGGCAGGTAATTACAACCATTTGAGCTGATATGGGATCCCCATGTTGAGACTGGAGGGGATCCAATTGTAATGCAGAAAGGTGAGCAAGATGGAGCTTACTGCATTGGCTGTATTTAGATATGTGCATATTATTAACTAACAGACACCATTTTACTCTACATAATGAAATTGCAGAGCAATGGCGTTTACTTACCATCATTAAATAGTTCCGTAGCAGTTGAAATTTCAGTTGGGTTCCAGTTACCTGAGAAATTACAGTCCCTGTCCAACCAGTCTGAAAGGTGAACACTGAGGTACTTTCAGTACCAGGAGGGTTCCTTACCTGTAACTTACTCTGCCAAAGCTGCTTGGGCTGCAAATCAAGGACTGGTGTCTTGGGAAGGATGTAGTGAGGATAACCCTCAGGTGCCCAGCCTGTGGCACTCTTCCCCATGGCTTTTGCGTTGTGAAGCAGCTGCTGAGCTTCTCCTGATTTGTATTCTGATAATACAGGGTAAGCTCAGATCATGTTCCCTTTGTGCATCAGGTTCAGTTCTTGCTGCAGGAGCAGCTGAGGTGTTTGTACAGCGAGAGAGAGAGCCCTTAATGGAGGGTAATGTCAGCAGGTGCTGCAGTCATCTGGACACTATGGCTCTTCACTGCTCAGAGCCTTTGGTATGGAAGTGAAGATTTATCCCCAAATGGACATGGGGAAAGGGAAGGGGAAGGGAAAAGGAAAAGGAAAAAGGAAAGGAGAAGGAAAAAGGGAAGGGAAGGGGTAGGAAAAAGGAAAAGGGAAAGGAAAGGAAAGGAAAGGAAAGGAAAGGAAAGGAAAGGGGAAAGGAAGAAATGAAAAAAGTAAAGGGAAGAGGGAAGGGGAAGGAAAAGAAAGGAGAAAGAAAAGGGAAAGAGAAAGGAAAGGAGTGGAGAGGAGAAAGGAAAGGAAAATGGAAAGAGAAGGAAATTTTCATCTCTGAACACAGTCACCATTGGATCAGTTGGTTACCCCTGAGCTCAAGGAGAGCTCTTTTGGTAATTTCAGGCACTGAACTCAGTGCCCCTTCCTACCACGGGACTGGGAGACAGCACATTCTAGATGAATATAGCAAAATGCAACCTGAAATCAAATCTTCAAGCCCTCAAGCAATTGATTTCAGTGACTAAAATAGAGAAACACGTCTGGCAGCTACCCATGACTCAAAAATGCCAAAGATTACATGCTAATAGACTCTCTATCTGAGAGTTGCTTATTACCTTTCAGTAAGATCTGTGTGCAAGATGAATTGAGCTGTGAGCAGCGCATGGAACAGCCATGGGGGTATTCCAATGGTGAAAAACATCATGTGCAAAGCACAACCAAAGTCTGCTCCTGTTTTCTGTTCTGCCTCTTTCCTGATCCCTTTCTAATTTCTAATAGTTCCAGCCCTGCTGTGCAGCTTTTTAATTAACAATTCTGGTTGTATAGAAATGGTGGGGATGATGCAGTCCCAACCCCATCGCTGGGGTATAAATGGGAAAAAAGGGTTTCTGGTCACAAATATGAGATGAAGAAGTGACAAAGGAATGGAAAGAAAAAACCTCTTTCTAAACCATCATGTCCATGAGCCTGATCCAAACTGCAATGAAAGAAAGGAGATCCTTTCTCAGTGGGGTTTGGAGAGAGCTCTGTTCTAACAAGTGCCAGCTCTTCTCCTTTAGTGACTGCAATTGGTAACACCACTGCTGTAGCTAAGGATAAAGGATGCCACATTCAATGTCTCAGTAGGAGAAAGAATGCCCGTGTTATGTCTTGTCCCCTCTGTTTATAATAGCAACATGGAGTGAACATTTGCAGAGGGTGTGTTGGTTGAATGCTGGATATGCGCCATGACAGCACTGCATGCACAAAGGCATGGTGAGTTCAATAGGCTGGTTTTACCATCTTTGCCTATGATGACTTAATCCTCGTTTTGTACTTGCCTGCATCCATTTATCTGGGATGATCAAAGTGCGGGAAATGAGGAAACTCATTAAGGCTCCCAGCCCTTTTCTGGAATCAGCAACCCGAATAGATGCTTAGATACTCTGTAATGGATATTGTGCATCAAGTAGATAGTTTTATCTGAACGCATCAAGCGTGTGCACCCTACTGCAAGCAGGGAGGAAAGGAGGCTACAAGTTGATGTCGGGGTCAGAGGGAACCCCAGAACACTTTGTGCTGTCAGAAACAAACCCTTCCAAGCACCCGAGAAAGGGAGAAGGATCATTTCCTTTATGAATTTCTGCAAAGTGGTTTGTGATGCTGCAGGGCAGAAGGAAGGTACATGGGACATCTGGCTTACACCACCATACGCTGGCTTTGAGGTTACACTGCGCCTTGCCACCTCAGGCCTGAAAGTTCCTTGGCACCAATTGGAAACAGACTTCTTTCCATCTGTGGTCTTTTGTGATCTGTCCTAAAGTCTAGTGCTGTCTCCTATCACTTTTGCTAAAAAAAGAGAGCACTTTTTCCTCCTCAACCCCCTGGAGACACCATTATCACACAAGCTTGAAGCCGGATGCTGGTCCCAGGACACCATTTAAAGTCTGTGCTTTTTGAAGCACGGTCAATCCGAATACGTAACCAGAGGAAAAGCAGCCGGCAGAAGCAGCCCTGCACGTCACCAAGCATCATTAACATCCAGCTTCTTCTTTAGGGGGACAAGAGTGCAGACTGCGCAGTGGAAAGTGGCAGATCTCTGTTATGGGAGGGTGGAGGCAATGACAGGGCATGTCGGCATTTGTCACCACTGTGTCAGGGATGGGTGACCAAGGAAGGGCAGTGATGTGTCTCTCCTGGCAGATAGTCACCGATAGTAGCCTGGAGTCAGAGCTACTGTTGTCACTCAGCCATTGTGAAGCGCGACAAAGGAGCAGCAGCTGCCCTGCCATTTAGAAGCAGCATGAAATATTAATGAGCAGTTGTAAAAGTGAAGTACCGAATCAAGAAAGAAATAAAGAAGCCAGCGTGCTGTACTGCAAACACAGAGATAACCATTCCCTCCCCTCCTCTTTTCTCCTTTTAATCGGAAGATGGAGCATCCTGCATTGGTTGCTTCTATTTCCGTTGAATAAGCACACAGCCTGAGTTCTGAACAGATTCTGCATCCCTGGTAAATGTTTTGGACCTCTTTCTCCCTTTAAAAAACCCTCTCTATAAAACCCTCAATGCAAATGTTCAAGTTTCTCTCCCTGCCAGCCCCATCCTATAACATAAATTCTATTTTACTTCATTTTTTTTCCTGAATTGCCACCTTGTGCTAACTTGGGAGGTTGGGTCTGTGTTAGGTTTTAATGGAATGCCCATTTTTCTCATCACAAGATATATGAGGCATTCGAGTTAAAGGCATGAATTGAATTTTAAAGTTTGACTATTGCTGGTCTGTTGTCCAGAGAAATTTCTCCTCAAGTGCTCAAACTGAAAGGCAGCTGAGTAAGCAGGCATTAAATAACAAACTTGAAATGATTGGCATTACTGTTGTTAAGGGAACTGAGGTTTTATAACATCTCGCTTTGTACCGGATGTGCTCCTGCTAGCCTTAAATCCTGTCTCAAGTGCTCTTAGGTCTCTTCCTTCTCTTTCCCCCTCACAAAGTTGGCTTTGACAGCCTGAAAACATTCTTGATGGCTTAAAATTAGCCCCTTTTTTTCACCTCCTTTGTGTCTGAGGTGCACTTGTAATGCTGGAGGTGATTTGTAACTGCGCTGCCAGCAAAGCACAGGGAAGTGGGCGCTCTTGATCATGGTTTCCATAAGGTGGTTTGTAGGGCACTGCAGGGACCCTTCCGGGATGTGCTCTGTTGGGTTGAAGGAAGCACTCTGTGTGTCTGACTGGTTTTCTGATAAGCTTTTGTTTGTTCCTGGCCTGCTCTAATTCTCAGCTTACACAACAGCTCACACATTCCATCTCATCCGAGCCACTGCACTGTACAGCTGCAGAAAGGCAGCTGAGCCCATTCTCAGCCTATTTAAGGTGAGAAAACACAGAAGGGCATTGTCAGCGCTGTTGGAGATTGCAGTCAGTCCCTGGGTGTGGCATTTTGCTAAGTTCATACAGTCATTCTGAGGACTTGTGTTACTGGGCTCTGAGTACCTCCCCTTGGGAGCAGCAAGGATAAACTTCACGCAGGTTTAAGGAAAGGCTGTGATAAATCCGACTGCTGTTAAATGTGATGCAGATATCTGTGTTCACAAAAGAACAGTGGCTGTATCTCCCAGGGTGAGACGCACAGAGGGAGGTACCCAAGGTCCATCACCAGTACAGGCTGCCTGTGAGGGAGACGATTTTCACAGAATCATGGAATCATGGAATAGCTTGGGTTGGAATGGACTTTCAAAGGTCATCTAGTCCACCAACCCTGCAATGAGCAGGGACATCTTCAACTAGAACAAGTTATGGGCTTCCACCCATAGACTCAGGTCTATGAGCCAATAAGGAGCAGTCCCTCAGGCATATGGGACTGCCCAAGCTGTTTAATGGACAAATGAACAGAAGTTTTGTGTTTATGGCATTGTCTGGCACCTTCTGCCAACGTTATGTACAAACATGCTTTAAAAGGAAAAATAGAAGCCTCACCTCCCACAGGAAGTGAATAGAAATATGTCTTCTGCTACTTCAGTGCCGCCTACAACATAGAGAGTCACGTTCCTTCAAAAGCTCTTTCATAGCTGTTTAAACAGACACAATAAACTATTCTTGGTCATAGATAATAAATCTTTCTTTGCATGATTCTGACTGGCAAACAAGCAGAAATGAACGTACGCTGTGGCTATGGAAAAAAACTGATGCTTTTTCATTTCCTCAGTTTCGTTTCATTGCATTAAATTTGCAGATTCCAGTTGCTTTTTTTTTCCAAATAATTATAAAATTTGGAAAATTTGGTGGCCAAAAATATCATAACATGGTTTGGATTGGAAGGGACCTTAAAGCTCATCCAGTTCCAAAGCCTGCTGTAGGCAGGGACACCTTCCACTAGAGCAGGTTGCTCCAAGGCCTGTTCAACCTGGCCTTGAACACTGCCAGGGATGGGGCAGCCACAGCTTCTGTGGGTGACCTGTGCCAGTGCCTCAGCACCCTCATAGAGAAGAATCATCATCCTTCTTTCCTCAGTCCTACCCCATGCCAGTGCAGTCCTGGGTCCCTTGGTCATGAGAGTAAGGATCATCAATCTGTCCTGTTTAACACTGGAAAAGCAGGAAAGACCTCAGCCCATTTGTTTCCTGAGGCCTCAATAATTGCCCTGCTCTACACAGGCTGAGCAGTTGCATTTTCTGATTGTAAGGGATGCTTTATGCATGAAATACAATGAGAAATGGAAAGCAATTTTCCTTTCAAAATGTTGGCACTATTACATCCAGCTGAGACGCGGCTGCATGGGAACACATCAAAATGAAAATTTACTTGGGAAGAAGGGAATTGAACAGAATATCCAGGCTCATTCCAAGGTCTCAGCACGGCTTCAGAAACACATTTCCCAAATGGTGCCGCAGCCACCTCCTCCCACTGGCCCAGTGGCCACGACAGTGGTGTGAATAGAAAGAGTGATCACTTCTCCACAGTTAAATTTGACAAGAGGGCTTTGTAATGGAGAATGAGTAAAAGGCATCCTCTGTGGAGAAGATGAAGTAATTCATTGGACTTGTTTTATAGAGGTGTTATCCAATAGTAATTTCCTTACAGCTTTCCCTGTTGGGAAGGTACTGTGCACAGGGAAGTCATGAATCTCTTCACATAAGCTATCAATAATACATAAAAAGGAAAGGGAGAAAAAGAACTTCTATAATAACAAATCCTTTACTCACAACTTTCATGTGCAGCTTGCAAAGAAGTGTCTCTATAACATGACAGCATGCTTCATCAGTTTGAGGCGGTATATTGCTAGCAAGACAGAAAGAGGCCAGCCTTGGGCCAGGCTGCATCTTGGGGAGGGAAATGGTTGTCCACTTTCACTTAAATCAGAAAATAAATGAGATTATTGCAGGAACCGGATACAAACTTTTCACTTGGGCCCCTCACTACAAGAAAGACTTTGAGGGGCTGGAATGGGGCCAGAGAAGGGCAATGGAGGTGGTGCAGGTACTGGAGCACAGTGTGATGGGGAAGGGCTAAGGAACCTGGGGGGGTTCATTCTGGAGAAGAGAAGGCCCAGGGGGGACCTTATCACTTTCTACAACTGCCTGACAGGAGGATGGGGCGAGGTGGGGTCTGTCTTTTCTCCCAAGTAACAAGTGATAGGGCAAGAGGAAATGGCCTCAACCTGCACCTGGGGAGGTTTAGATGGAGATGAGGAACAATTCCTTCCCCAGAGGGTGCTCAGCCATTGGAACAGGCTGCCCAGGGCAGTGCTGGAGTCACCGTTCCTGGAAGCGTGCACACACCGTGTAGATGAGGCCCTCAGTGCCATGGGTTAGTGGTGGCCTTGGCAGTGAAGGGGTAACAGTTGGACTTGGTGATCTTAAAGGTCCTTTCCAACCTAGTTGATTCTATGGTTACTTAATTACTTAGCTCTTGGCTGAGTGCTGTAGTTCACAAAGCTCACCTGTATGCTATCCCCAACTCCTTACCCTTGTGATTCATCATATAAATAAATATATACATGTATGAATGCTGTATTTTCCTTTCCTCCTCAAGGCACTTCATCTTTGCATGACAAATACAGAAGAAAAATGAAATGTTATCATTTCTGCCTGAGACGGCATCGTTGAGATTCACAGCAATGAGAAGAACTTTGTTTTCTATTACCTACTCATGGCTGCTGCTATTTCAAATGAACCTGAAATACTTTTGGGTTTCACCTTTCTGAGTTATCACACTTTCCCCTGCTGGGCTGAAAGCAGCAGAGACTGAGAGTCAAGAGACTCGAGCAGCTTTGACGTGGAACCTTTAAAGAGAATGCTTAAGGAGCTGTCGATCACAAGCACACGCACCGGAGGCACTCGGGGCTGTCTCCCCCCCTCTGGCTTTACTCCTAAGGTGATTCACCTGCAGTTTCTGAACATGCTTCCAGTCTTCCTTTCATGAAGTGATTGGGATATCCAAGCTTCTCATTTTACACCTGAGTGAAGACTGGTGGTTTTAATAGGGGCACCTTCTGAAACAGAGCACATCCCAGCTGTTTGAATTGGGCAGCAGATTGGGCTCTTGCAATAGCCTGCTATTTTAGAAAAGAAGTGCGTTCTTAGTGTATATAAACAGGTGGATATAATTTTCCAGGTGCTGCCAAGTGCATCTTCTCTGTGGAATCATTTAACTTCTCAGCCTTAAAAAAGTTGTTTTTCTTGAAGCCAAGCCACCTTCCCATGACTTCAGGAAACGTTCATCAGGTCAATTTGTCCTCTTGGACTTCACTTCAGGTCTGCCTGCTTTTGCTAGCAGTGTATTTGACCTCTTGCTCTTAATTTAAAGGAGATATTCTGCTTACAGAGACATTTACCTAACGGGGACCTTAAGGGAAAAAAGAATTTGGTTTACAGATGACTTGATTCCCTCAAGGAATGTGAATCAATGATGTAAATTGCAGTGTGTCCTGCACTTCAGCTTCAATCAATAGGGGATTAAACTCGAGTTTCAGCATGGGAAAAATAAATGCCCATCTTGATGCTATGAATAACACCTGGGATTACCAGAAGTGTACTGATGCTTTCAAAATCTCACTTTTTAGTGCTTATGTGTCTTCTTTGGTATTTCCATTGTTCTTTGCTGGGAGGGTGAGAAAAGAGGAGGAACTTTGACTTCCACTAACTTGCTGCCAGGCATTGCTACAGAAGTTTATTCCCTGTAGCTCTGTTGTTGTGTCTGGGTTTTTGGCTGCAGCAGCATATTAACACGACAGTAACCCAAGAGCAAAGTCAAGAAGGACCTGGTTTAACTGCTCCACCATGCTGGACCTTGCTTTGCCACACTCCTACATTACCTTGAGTAAATCACTTAGGTAGAAGCCACCCATGGTCTCATGGCTGTAGGATCCCTCATTCAAAAGCAGGTATTTCCATAGAGCAATTCAGGATGTATGTCTATTGGCCATACCTCTCCTTTGACTCCAGGTTTCTGATCCATCTCCAGTCTCACTAACTTACTAGTAGTTTTTTCCCCACCTGTAATTATTAACCTCTGTTAGAATAGTTTGAGATCTGTTAAGATGCTCTCTGTATGGCTGGGGGTCTGGGATTGCTCTGGTGCAAGGCTACCTCTCTGGGGAATGAAATAATGTTCTAGTGGAAGATGAGGGGTATTTTTCACACTGACTGGGAGCAGTCTGGAGGCAAACAAAGGAAATATGAGCGTTTGATGTAGTGTTGCATGCTGTGTTTGTTGATCTGCTGTGTGGTCAGAGCATTTGGTCTTCTTGTAGAGAGGATACCTGTGCTGTATCCTCTCTGTTGAGATGAATTAACATTGTATGTTAACTACCTTTTCCATGGTGTGTCCAGAGTGTGGGAGACCTCCATTCAATTCTTTCCTTAGGATGAGAGGACTCAAACTTGTATACCCATCATATGGATGTGGCATTTCCTGTAAAAGTCACTTGGTTAACAACTAAAACCACTGATCCACACAGGAGAACAAGTAGCAGGACATCTTGTTTTGTGGTTATAGGTTCCTGATCCCCATGATATTCCTGCAGATTACAGAGACCTACAGACTGAAAAGATCTCTACAGAGACCTTTTCAGTGTCTTATACCAGAAAAGATACTTCATTTTATACTCCACAGCCCTTTGACAACACTTAACAGTCAGTCTCACCTCTTACAACCTTTTGTTTTTTACAAAGGACTAGAGAGGCCTCTTCACAACGCTGAACCTGGTCAGTTTGTAAGGAAATCATCAACTCAGTATGTGAAAACCAGTCTACATGTTGTCTGCCCCACTAATACTCCTGTCACTAGAGCTACATCTATAACTGCACTTGAGACAGGTACTGAACATTTTCTCCTTCTGTTATACTAGCTAAAAGAGACAGAAGTAGGTCTCTATTTTTTAAATGCATAAAATGCCCTTTGAAGAAAGGTCTGTTCTTTGCTGGGATTAAGATCTGCTGCTCTAGAACTTACTGCATCTTCTGACAAGCATTTCCAGTCCTAGAAGAAAACACAGATTTATTTATATGTATTTTTTGCTGGCCCACATCTATTATCTCCTATTTTGTTCTTTTGTATGTAGAAATTGCAGCTTAAATAATACATTTCTTCAGAAATGGAATTTATAGAATGTATTATGCCACAGCAAATACTATTTCCATATCAGTGCACTTTTGAACTAATAAACCCATTGCATTTGCTAGTGAGTTTTAGAATGATCTCTTGCCTGCTTTAGATGGTTGTCATTGATTTTGAAAAGTGCCTGATGTTCATGAAATATGGTTTTGTAGATTGTGTGGTTTAAACTTTGGAGATTTCTGCTTTAATTTGCAACAGCTCTCAAATGCTTTTGGCAAAGGAAGCAGCCTGCTTCATGTAGGTCTGAAACCAGATGCAATTAGGAATGTTTCCCATCAGGAGAAGTCTGTTCTGGCTCTTTACGTGATTGTTCTTGTATCATCATTTTCTATGAAAGCTGTTGCAAGGAATTTGTGTCTGTCTTCACAGCAATCTGTCAGTGACTGGGAATCTCTTAAGCTTGTTAGTGAATTTTCACTCATCAAAGATGAAATCAGCTTTAGCTAAAGCCTTCCTGGTACATAATGGTCTAACCCACATGTGGGTGTCTTTCAGTGATATTGGCCTCAAAATTCTCACTGGGAGCATTCTCCCCTGAACTGGTCATGCTGAAGTTCAAAGGGCAGCATTCTTTTTCCATTCCTCATTTGACCTATTTCTGCAATAAATTACCCAAACTGGCCTTATGAGGGCTGCATGAGGAGGAAAGATGTATGCTTGTGGTCATTGTCATCTTCTGCTTTTGGTGCACCATGTGCATTAATCCATGCTCTTGCTTTTCACAGCATGACTACAGGCTTGGTTTGATGGCAACAAATTCATGGATGGGTGTAGTGGGTCTGGTCGGTTACCCTTGGGTGGATGCATATGGCCACCAAATGTGGCAACGGATGTCACTCACAGTGGCAGCTCTATAGAACAGTTCCGTACAACTGTTTAGCCTGTGACATCCTCTTGACCCCCTTAGCATGATCTTAGGCAAAGAATTCATCTATGAATCCATCTTCTGTGACATCTGCTCTTACTACTGTGTCAGCAAAACATTTATATGATTAGAAGCACTAATCAATGTCTACAGCAAGGTTTGCAGCTTCACATCTTCCCCAGGCTGCAAGCTGCTTTTCATGCACCCCAGGGTCATTTTTACCTTTTCACAAACCAGGATATTGTTGACTTTTCTCCAGCTTGTGACTCATTATATCCCCCATCTCCTTCTCGGAATAGCTACTGCCAGTGGAGTTAGCCCATACTGTGTGTTTGTACAGTGAATTCTTCCTGCCTTGCATGCTTTCATATTGAATTTTACCCTCCATGTTTCAGACATCAAGATCATCTGGGAATTTGACCTAGTTCTCAAGGAGGCTCAGCAGTGCCTTCACACCACTTGAAGAGTCATTAAAGATTTGCTGTTAAACACTGAGCAGAAGGAGGTCACCCCTCCATAAATTGGCAAAGAACTACTGATATGAACATAAAACACAGTTATGGTGTCCTAGTATTTCTGTACCTACTGTACATGGTCTCATTTAGACTGTGCTCTTTCTTATTTCTAAGGTAGTATCCTTGAAAATCGTGTTCAAAACTGTGCTAGATAAACTGTATGAAATCCAGAACTTCTTCATTGCCATGTGAACGTGTATTTAGTTTTAGAAGGAAATCAGATAGGTTCAGTTGTGATTTAATTCTTGGCACATCAGTATTTTTCTTATCTAACTCCTTCTTATTTCCTGGATTCTTACACACGGCTGGTCTGATGATTTGATCCAGAACTTCGTTGCATATTTAAGGCAAGCTGAAAGGTCTATATTTTCCCCCAGGTCTTTATTTCCCATTCTCAGGACTGGGAATGCTTTTGACCATCAAAGTCTCTTGGTAGTTCACCCATCCTTTACAAATTATCTCAGCTGACCACCAACAGACCCAGAGGTTAACCTGATAGGGCCAAACTGTATTGAGAATATCAAAGGCTCAAATGAAGTTTTAAATATGGAGTGGCTTTTAGGATGGCTGAGTGTGCCTGAGCATCAGCACAGTGTGTGGGGCGCACTGTGTGCATCTTTCTGTACCAAACTGGAGGTGGAGTGAACATCTCAACACTAGCTACCTATCCTAAGCAGTGCAGTCAAAGGCCAGTTGTGTGTGCCTGCCTTCTGCTTTTTCTCATCGGCATTAAATCCTCCCTCTGCTCAGCAAAAAAATGTAAGTTTCCTTTTGAATTTCTCACCATCATTTGTCAGCAGTTTCCCCTCTCCAATGAGATGCTGATTGATAACTTCTGTGGTATTCCTTGTGGTACCTGGTGTAGACCTTGTTTCCTTTTCTTATTCTTACCTTTCTACTTTCCTTTTCCATAGGCATAGTTTGCAGTTTTGTTTTAAGTATATTAACTGCGAAGAACTGCAAATCATCCTTTTCTCTTCTCTCCTTCAGGCTTACCTCCTATGAGATACTGGCTGTGTCCCTGAGATTTGTTCAAGGCCAAATGCTGAAGGTGTCTATGGAGTGAGTGAAAATTCTGGATCTCAGATCATGCTAGACTATCATTGGGAGCTGCTTTTTCAAGAACAAATATTGAAAGTTAGAGGACTCTCATCACTTACAGAATCACAGAATCAATTAGATTGGAGATGACCCTTAATTTCAAGTCTAAGCAGTAATCTATCACTGCCAGGTCCACTACTAAACCATGTCCCTAAGTGCTGCATGTACACATCTGTTTTAATACCTCCAAGAATGGTGACACCCCCACTTCCCTGGGCAGCCTGTTCCAGTGCTCCATAACCCTTTTGGGGAAGAGACTTTTCCTTATATCCAATGTAAACCTCCCCTGGTAAAACTTGAAGCTGTTTCCTCTTGCCCCATCACTTCTTACTTGTGTAAAGAGACTTTCACCCACCTCACTGCAGCCTCCTCAGTTCTGCTGTGTACCATTGTGAAGGCAGCAGGGTTACAGCACCATTCCTGCACACCCTTCCATGAAAACTCCCTCACAAACTGCCACACCACATTCTATTTGTTTGCACTCATGGTGGTGCTCCCTCAGGGTTTCTTTTGTACATGTCTATGCACAACCATTCTGGCACCAGAGCTGCTCACCTCAGCAACTGAGTGTTCATTTGCTTCTTTCATTTCACTCCTTTCATTTGCTTTGTTTGCTGGCAAAGTATGAAGTCTCTGGCAACGCTTTCCATCTCTAATTTCTTCTAGGGCTTCTCTGCTGAAACATGGCAGCATTAAGAGAATTTGCATTTCCCATCCAGTAGACACACAATCAACAACTGCCCTAGGTTCAGCAGTAGCAGTCATTTTTCTCCTTCTTAGTAGCTGGTGCCACACTGTGGTTTTGATTTTCAACCTGGGAACAGTGCTGATAACACCAATGTTTTCAATTGTTGCAGTAGTGTTTTGGTCTGACCAAGGACATTCTGAGCCTCATGCTCTGTCGGGGAGGAGGGGAAGCCAGGAGGAAGCAGAGACAGGAAACCTGACCCAATGTGACCAAAGAGGTATTCCGTACCACAGCACATCATGCTCAGGATGGAAAAACTAAGGGCAGGGACCCGGAAGATGGGGATGCACTGCTTGATCAGGCTGGATATAGGTGGTGAGCAATTGTATTCTCTCCCCTTCTTGTTTCCCTTGTCATTATTATTGTTGATGGTAGCAGCAGTGATTTGTGTTATACTGTAGTTACTAAACTGTTCTTATCTCAACCTGTGGGAGTTGCATTCTTTCGATTCTCCTCCCCATCCCTCCGGGGCCAGAGAAAGAAAGAGGGGGGAGTGAGTGAGCAAACTGTGTGGCTGACTTAAACCATGACAACAATACAGTGCTGTGGGGCAGTTCTAAACAAAACTTTTCAAGTAAATCATGGAAATGAAGTGTTGAAGATTATCAGCATGAAGCTGTTTAGAACTGACTTAAATGACTTCACCATAAAAGAATATTCAAGTAGGTTCAGTAATTGAACTGAACCAAGTTCTCTGCTCTCACCTCTTAAGTAGTGCCAAATGCAAACTGTTTTTTGTTATAGCTCCAAAGCTGAAAGCACATTCTCCATAAAAAAATAATTGCTTTAACCTGACTTTGCAGTTACTCATAAGAAATAACTATGTTGGCTGTAGGCCTGTGGCTGTGAAAACAGCATGGCATTGAAAATCTTTACTTCTTTCAAGCTTCTCTTTTGATCATGATCATGCTGGCTCCATTAATAACTCTTTAGGTCACAAAAATCTGTGCTTTGAGAATGGAAAGAATGACCTTTAATTACATCCAAACTTTTCCCTTTTCTTCTTCTTGGTGCTGTTTTAGCAAGCTGTCTCCAATAGAAGGCACTGAAGGTTCTAGTTCCACCAGAATCCTGGGCAAGTAGATATTCATGGACCTTTAAAAGGCTGACACTAAGGTAATAGACAATGCCTCTTTTCTCTGTGTTAACAATACAGCATTTTGACAGCATGGAAATGGCACATGTCTCTAATAGTGTACACTTCAAAGCAAGGGACAGCATAAAATCAATGGAACTTCCAACGAGAATAAGCACACAGAAAGCGATATAGAAAGTGATATACTCTGCCCATTTTTAAGTTTCACATTTGAATGATATAAACCCTCTTTTTCTAATACTTCAGAGAAGCCACCACCAACTTTCAGCTATGAACAATGAAATTAGTACTGCAGCATTTATGCTATTATTTTACTCTTAAATTCAGCTTATTTTATGATGTATTTTCAGTTTGCTTTAAGATTAATTTGTTTTTCTATTAACAATGCAATGTTAAATCATTCCAACCTAACCCATTCTATGATTCTATGATCATGAAAATTAGTTCTTATTAATGAAATATCTTAGCCTGAAGTAATTGTTAAGCTCTAATTCAGTCCAGCAGTTAAAGAGATGCTTAATTCCTATGTATTTTTCAGGTGAGTCACAAATAAGGACAATTTCCTAACTCGTGGGTCACTGTTCTTTGGAACCTTGGAAGATCAAGCTGCTCTATTTTACTTTACCTGTAAAGACTAGAAAAATCATCAGATTCTGCCTCCTGCTATTACAGGTACAGAGCGTCTTATCCATGTGAACTGCTGATCAGGATCTGTCTCAAAACCTTGTTCTTGGTATTGGAGTTTACTGGCTGTGATACAGACATTCAGTCCATGGAGAGGTGGAAACTTGTTTCTGGTTTCTATCTAGGTGTATTGATGCCCAGCTCGTTTGCCCTGCATTAACCTAGTTGTTCATCTCTTCTGTCATGACATCTTAAGCAAGCCCTCTGTGCCCAGTTTCCATTTGCACAGCAGCCCAGCTACATTACTGACCTTGTCTTCACCATGCCCAGCTTGTGCTCTTGAATGTGAGTTCACGGGCTCCAAGTATTGCAGGTGAGGCTGCGCCAGGAACAGGGACACCAAGGTGCTCTGAGATACAGTGATATTTGTATTTCACTGTGTAGACTGGAAAAGGCTCATCTCAGATGTCCCAAGAGCGCCACTACCTTTCTCACATATGCAACAGTGGTGATTGTCGCTCATGATGGACAAGTACAAACCAGCCTTCCTCCTCAGTTGTTCCAGGTTATTACTGCCCTATATAAGTTATTTCACTCGTTAATAGATGCAACAACTAAGTGCCACTGATCACTTCAAAATAGCATACTTAATTTTCCACGTTTACTGACATTATTTTAACACATTCTCTGAGTATAGTTTATTGCTCTGTCAGGTGGTTGTTCTCCACACCACATGCTGTAAATTCCTTTAGCTGTTTTTCCTGTGTCACAACTTGAAATTCTTCTATTGGACTCTGGCATTATTCCACCCTATCTCAGACCTTTGGATGCCAGTGTAGATCCTATTTCTGCATATCACAGCATTTACAAGGGCCAGCAGGCAATGCACCACTGTACAGTCCTACTTTCTAGGCAAGGCATCCATTAAGCAAAAGAAACAGAAGAATGTTCTACTACTATTAATAGAAACCAGAAAAGGGTCACTTTGAGTTGTATGAACTCTTTGGGAGAGCCTGTGGAAGCAATTTAACAGAAGGGTTAGAAACCATTGTGTCATTTAAGTAAACCATGGGTGCTCTGCAGTTCTCCAAGCTAAAAATGAACATTTTTATGTCCAAATATATATCCAGGAGGGAAATTTAAACAGTAATACATATGTACCAAATATGTATAAAAATTGGTATAAAATAAAACCAAACAAATAACCAGACACTATTAAGAATTAAATTTCTAAAGACTCTAAGGATAAACTGTGGAGGTAAAACAGGTGCTGTACTCACTCATGTCTCTCTGAAATATTGTACTCAAGCCAATTATCCTTTTCCCAATGTGATTTCATAAAGGCGTAATTAGTTCACATCTGGAATTGTATCAGCAGAACCAATCTGTTTTAATTGTTTCTGTATCAGTGAACTGCGGCACATTTTTTTCCTAGCCACAAAACAAATTTAATCAACTCTGCCAAATAAGAAGTCATTTGTCACTTGAAAGATGAAATTGTTTATTTTTACTGTCTCCCAAAAAGAAATATTTACCATGCATCTGCATGCAGACGCCTTTTGCATCTATAAATGTGCTAATTTGGCCTTCTGTAAAAATACGCTTGCATTGGAGAGTCACATCTATAATTCTCCTTTTCTTCCACTGCCTTTCATAGAAGGTTGTCTTGGACAGACAAGGTCTGTGCATGTCAGAGGTCCTACTGACTCCTATTAAAGGCTTCCTTAGCTGGGTGAAATGAAAAATCTCAGCTCGCAAGGTCATCTTTGAAAGTCACATAAGACATGTGAATGATGAAACGTTGCCTTTTGTTCTTCTCAGAAATAATTTCTTAAGTGGATGAAACTAATACAAAGATGAGGAAGCTCAGTGGATAAATAGCACATTTGGAGTGAAATTCAGTCAAAATGTGGTAATATTTCCACCTATGCATGAATATGGGAGGTGCACCTCAAAGACTGTTCCAGCCCAGCAGAGTGGATGGATGTGGGTGTACAGACATATACTGGGCACACTTTGCACACCTCAGGCTCCAAGGGCAGTGAATTTTCCTGGTCCTCTGCAGTCAGCAAGCACCAGCCAGTGCCCTGCAACCAGCACCAAAAGCTCTGAGTCTGCCTCATCCTGCCTGGATGTGTTGGCACAGAGGACGGAGCAACGCGCACCAGCAGTCCATGCCTTCTGGTCTTCTTTGTCCATGACTTCTCTATTCTATAATGGACCAGGTGCTCTGATTCATGTGTGTAGAGTAGCCAGTGCTACTGGTGACTTTCTTAACCACAACATAAGGGTTGGATGTTGATGAGGCGTATCACAGACCTTTCCCTACCAGTGGATTGATGCCTCTGTAATTTCCAGCATACTCCTGGGCACAGGAATGTTGCTCCACATGGTGACAAATCCCTAGACTTTTTCCTGTCAACAATTTGTCCTGTTCCAGCTTGCACACTCACCAGCAGTCCCTGGATACAGCTCAACAGCTGGCATGATCCATGGATCATTCCTCAATGTGGTTTGTGTGCAGCAGCCTTCTTCTGGGGACTACCTTGATTTACTAGCGTAGATGCAGGCTGATTCATACCACTTGACTTCAAGGTCCAGTGACATTTGTCATCATTTGCCATCATGTCTCACCATGTCTTTTTCTCTGTGCCTGTCAGCTACCCTGTGAAACCTGCCATTTCAAACCTCAGCTACTGAAACAGACCCTTATTTGCTCTCAGTCCAAACCATTTCAAAAGCCTCCTGCTTGTCAGGATCACGTCTGTGCTCAGATGTGAGCTAATCCCATCACTCAGCAGCAGGCATAAAGCTCTCTGCTCCTACTGAGGCTTATTCCACAAGGCACAGTCTAATTGTTGAGCAATTGCTCCTGCATCTCTCAGCCTGTCATTGGTGTAACCGCCAACCAAACCATTAACAAGAAAGAGTCATATTTTTCCCTAGAATATGAACAGTAGGGATCTATTTCTTATCATATTTCTTTCCTAGGTCCTGGAATACAATAATCTGATAAAATCCCTATTAATATTAATAATAATGTATGGTCACTGCTTGATGACACATTTGAAATAGTTGAAATCTGCCCACAGCATTTTGTATCGTGCCTTTTCTGATAAGACTTAGATCTCTCGAGTAGAGGACAGAGATTTGCAGCATGACTCTTATGAGTCTTTGAGCACTGATAGCTGGGTAATGGAGAAAACAAGGGTAATTCAGACTCTGATTCACACTGATTTATCTGTGGTGGCTGAAGAGGTTACCAGCCTGGAAGATAAACTCTTCAACTGTTGCAGCTAAATCAGAGGTGATTGTGAACCCGAGTTGTCAGCCTGCACACTTTACAGCTCGATGTTTTAATGTAAACTGAGATTGATAGTGGTTTACATTTACTGGCAGTAGTGAAATCAACGCCATATCTAATCAGTAATCTGGCAGGGACATTTGGGGATGGCAGGCTTTTAAATCACCCTGGCCTGAAGTGCCAAATGTTGTGAAATAGGTGGCTTTAAAGACCCTTTTTAAAAGTTGTAATATCTGACTCTAAATTCACCAGCCTGTGTTCATCAGCCCTGTGGATTTCAGTGGACTAATAAAAAATAGCTGACCTATGGGATTGAGATGAGTGTTTTTCCTCTACACAGTTTCTCTACATAACTCTTGATCTCATGAGAGATCTGTCAAATCAGATGAATGGAGTGCCATTAAAGTGGGTTAAACCCACCCAAAACTCGATAATTAAAACTCAGTCAATTTGGTGTCAGTTATGTCTAAGACTTTAGAATAAGTTTTTAAGGAAAATACAGGCATAGAGAAATGAATTAGTGAATTCTGGGTGCCCCAGAATAATCTGAAGTCTTTTTTGAGAGATGAGATTCTTTATATTAGTCAACCACGCATTTTTCCCTTGACATGTAAGAAATTACTACTTAAGGTGAATAAACTGGGTATCGGGGAAGAACTTTGAACTGAGTAGGGGTGAAATTAAAAGGAAATTTACAATAGGTTGTTATGAGGGTTAAATTATCATGGGGAAAAAGGGTCTCTAGCTTTGGAAACTAATATTTAACCGCATTGCAACCTCCACAGGAAAAGCAAGGGTAAACTTAGGAGAACTGCTTATGAGGAAAGTCAAGCAGAGCAGAGCAGCTTAAAATGTATCTGAATGAAATGCAAGTCATACAGGCCTTGAGAACAGGAATTCTGGCTACAGTGTGGGAGGTTGCGATATCAAATGGAGGAGATGTATCTGGCTATCCATTCAAATGTACTTCCAAGATTAGGATTGCCAGGCAGGGTGTTTTTTATGGATATAAGGAGATACAAGACTGTCAAGAGACTTTATCTGGAGTGGCATGGGGATTCTGGTGGACTGAAGCAGGTAGAGAATAGGCTAACCCAGCACCTTATTGTATTGGAGGAAACCAAAAGAGCTCAATTTATTTCACACGGCAAAATGGTACTGGAACACATCTGTGGTAGGTGTGTGCCTCCATCCAGGGAATGCAATTCCTATGGAGAAGACTGGTGGATCCCCTTCAGTGCTGCATGCCTCATAGAAAAACACAGTTTGGTGCCAAAATGGTTCAAAAGAAAGCATTTAAAGCCATTCTGGGGAAAAAATACATTCCAGTTGTGTAAAGGCCAAAAAGCTTCATTGCTCTTTGAAAGCTCCAGAACAAGTATGTGGCATATGAGAATCATTGCACTGGGAGAGGTGAGGGAGATCAGATGGAGAGGTGGGATCATGGTTCTTTGGTCTCCCACTGCAAGAGAGCACAGCAGGATGTGACTGTCTCAACCCACTTTGGTTGAAGGCTTTCTTGTGCATTTCTTGTCCTGTGCCACCTTCTGCAGGTTATCCCAAGATCCTTGGTTTCTCCAGGAAACCTTCCCAGTAACAGTTTATGACACTTCCATGACAGCATGAGCAGATCAGGGAAAGACCACGGTGCTCTGTGCTGTGCCTGCGCTCTGCTGCAGTGATTTGAACTGACACTGAGTGGTGATAAAACTCATGTGCTGTGGTGTCCTGGCCCAGGGTTGCGAGGGAAGGATGAAGCTTCTTATCAGTGTTCAATGTGAAAGAAGGAATGCAATAAAAATATCGATGCTGGTATGTCATTAAAGCTCTATCATGGCTTGTTTATCCATTGATTAAACAGATGTAACGGACATTACCTGCTTCAAAAAGGATTCATAAGAGATGGAATCAATAAATACTCATGAAGACCTTTGATGCTTGAAAATGGAAAATGCTATTTTCTCTAGATTTATGCAACAATCCAATAACAGTTTTGGAGGACCAGAGGGAGAAAAAGAAACAGATTTGATCAAGACTGAGGTTCTTTACCACAACTACACTGAGACCTAAATATAAAACATAAGAATAGATGAAGAAAAAAATGATTCAAATAATTATCTTCCAAACTTAGAATAAGTACAAGATCTAGAAATGTAAAAAAAATAAGTAAATGCTGAAGATAGGCTAAGGCCATTTTGTCAGATCAGCTGTTTCTGTATCAGGACTAATGGAAGCAGTGTATCAGGTTAGGAAAGCACAGTCATAAAAATAATGAAAATAAAGAGGGGATGATAAATGTGTTTTGATACCATCCTAAGACCTGAGTGTCCCTGAAGAGTTTACTGCAGAAGTGCAGGGCACAATTCAATTCCATGTAATTGCAGTGAAGGCAGGATTGAAGCCACCTAAATTAAGACTGAATTTAGAATAATGCTTTGCAGAATTTGGACACCAACAGCTCAGTCCACTGCTTCAGAATGTCAGTTCTCTTGTTATTCTCCTTACTGTCCATTGTCTTCGTGTCTCTCTGGCCAGCCTCAAGTTCCCTATTCATATAATTACAAACATTGCACATCTCTGTTGTCACCCACTGAGATCAGTTTGATGGCCATTTCACCTTCAAAGTCCTTTGGCATTCAGATTTCCTCACCAATGCCTAATTCCATCCAAGAGCCTGGAGAGCTTCTGGTTCATGGTGCTATACTTGTAGAGCCCTCTGCCATGCATGCATCCATACGACTGACCACAGATGTTAAAACCCATGACAGTGAAGAAATCAGTACTTAGGAAGCAGGAATTTAACCTTCCCTGATATGAGGGTTTTCAAATCTCTGCCTCTGATATCCCCAGCCATTGTGCTCCAGGGACATGCACTCCATCACTTCGGATGCACAACTCCGAGTTCAAGATTAAGTGAGGCCAGGAAAAGAGCAGAGACAACAGCCTGACCCTATTCTGAGAAAAGCAGGTAAGATTTCTACCTATGCTAGTAATGCTTGTTGAAGGAGAGAGCAAAGGTGGGTTTTATTGGTCTTGAGCACTACTGTAGTAACTGATTAGCAGTTGGAAAGTTCTGCCTTGTACACCTGTGTGTGTGGAAAGAACTTTCCATGCTGAGTTTTCTTGTCATTAAATTTTGCTTCCATTGTGCAGACTTGTTTAAAAATGCCCCCTCCCTGCATTTGTTGTGTGCATTTCCATCTGTCTCCTAGAAAAGGAAAAATTGTCATTTGAATATAATGGAAAACCTTCTCCTATGATAAAATGAAATGAAAGAACCATTGAATGCAATGATTTTCTAGCAGGAGACTCATACATCTTTAAATCAATAGAGTTGTGTTTGCTTGCTGTGATAAGCCAATGGCACACCCATGGCTGGCAGGGGCTGATCAGCTGGCTGGCTGCAGGACTCCTGAAGCATGTATTATAAAAACATAAAAAAGAGCAAATCTATCCCGTCAGCTCTTTTTAGAATAAATCCTATGCTGGGCAGTGCACAAAGACTTCACAGTCAATGTCCTGACCTCTCAGCCTGTCTCTTGTATCTCTTTTCTGCATGCACAGTTTCACCATGGCCCTGAATCTGTCCCTGGTTCTGTCCTCTTGCCTGCCCCATCTCTTGGCTTCATCGTTATGGTGACCTGCTCTACCTGCCTCTTAGTCATAATGTGGACATCTTCTCTTTCCCCTTTCCTATCCATTCAAAACACTGCTGCTTATGACGTCCTTTATCTCGTCCAGCTGCTTAGGCACTGGTCTATAGTATATCCAGGAGAAACTAGTTGAAAATATTTCACAACCTACAATCTTTGCCCTCTTCTTCCACACCTTCTCATCTTACTGTCCTCATCCTGGCCTTGGCATCAGCTCAGTTGCTTGCTTTGTGCTTTCAAGTGATCTCCTCTGTGCCTTCTCGCAAGTTTCCCCTTCCATTAGGCAGGAAAACCCCACAAAGAGCTCTGAAACTACTCTGTTACAATTCTCCTCTGAAATCCCTCCCTAAACCAGCTCTTTGCTGCATGACCAGGTCCTTCCCTTCCTGAAACTGCTGACCAACAGTGTGTCCTGGTTTCCTTGTGTTTTCCTTTCCTGCCTGTTGCCTCTCATCTTACATTTACCCTGTGAACTCTGCACAGCAGAGAGCTCACCTTTGCCCTGTTTGCAGAGTATTTAACTGCAGGAGGAGGACTGGTATCAAGGTATTATCCAACTAAATAAATACTCCACAGGCAGCTGTTTGCTCTCTTTGTAAAAACAGGATCTATTTTCTTCCTTTGCCTCATGCCTATGAAGAGAATACTCTCTTGATTGCTATATAGCATGTGTTTTTCCTCACCCTAAAGGGTGAAAAGCCCAGAGAGAGAATTGTCAACTATTTCTTTTTTGACTATTGTCCTTATAAAACACTTCCAGGCTGGAATTTTAACTTTCAGCCATAAGCTGTCTTATCCCAATTATTTCATTAGGAGCATGAAAGAACTTAAACCCCAATATATTATACAGCTGCAGTGTGGTCACTTTTCAGCCATATACTGTACCTTCAAGAGTATAATAAATCCCACAATATCAATAATAGCTAATAACGATGATCAAATCCATTATTTGCAGAAGAGACAAAAGACACAAAGCGCAAAACACTTGGAATCAAAAGGGAAGGCTTGAGCGTAGCCCATACATTTCATAAAGCTGAAAAATGAAGGCTTGAGCATAGCTCAAGACATTTTATATGCTGAGACCTAATTGCTCTCAATTTCTTTATATTGGCTTTTATCACAAAGAAGCCCGATGAGGAATTGCCAATGATTTATCATAAGCCGTTAGTACATGGTTTCCCGCCCCTCCTCCTCCTCCTCATGCCCTCCTCCTTTGCCTTTGGATTCTTTCCTTTTGATATTTTCCAGTTTACACAATTTATAAAGGCCAAAAAATGCAGAGCTTAAATGTGTTATACTCTGCAGCCAGATGGCCTCCTTCTCACTACCTGTACACTGCAGTTGTGCTTGGGGAACTCGGTCATCTCTGGTGTCAGACAGATCCATTTTAGAAGGTGCTTCTGCCCTGGAAGGTTTGCACTGAAAAGATGAAGCCTGTAGGAGAAGGAGGATAAATGTTAGTGACTCATCCCGAGTCACCAAGCAGGCAAAGGGCAGGCCCGGGAAGGGATTTACATCTCAGTGATGCTTTACTCACTGCCTTTCCCATGAACTGGTGTTCTTTTTATTAGGACAAAAAATGTTGTGGCTGAGAAACTGGGTGTTTCTCTAAGTTGTCAATGGTCAGACAGTCCATAATGGAACACTGGGGTGGTCTAATGCAGCTTAATAATGGAATGGAATCGTAGAATGGCTTAGGTTGGAAAGGACTTTAAGATCATCTAGTTCCAGCCCCCTGCCATGGGCAGGCACACCTTACACTAAACCATGTCACCCAAGGCCCTCTGCAACCTTGCCTTGAACACTGTCAGGACTGGAGTGTTCACCACTTGTTTGGACAATCTGTTCCAGTGACCCCTGGAGAACACAACAGCATTTTTAAGCTGATGGTCAGACCTTGCTTTCCTGGGGAGATATTCCATCATCCCATCAGTAGACCCCACTGTTATTCCTCTGTCGCAGCACTCAAATCTTGAACACTGGATGCTGGGACCTGGCACACATCACTCATTGATCCTGATTGCTGATTGAGGGCAGCTGGAAACAGCCTGAGACGCTGCAGCATTGGGGTGTGCATTTTTCATCTTCTTTGTGATAGGAATGGAGGTGAGGAGTTCAGTGCTCTCCCTTACCTCCACTGACATCAGTGCTGTGTCAGCCCTGATGGTATTAGCACAATCCTTTAAAAGCAGTTCATCTTATTACCGTGCTGTGCACTCCCTGAAGGCCACAGACAAATGTTAAAGTCTGGAAGTGCGTGTGATGTCGTGGAAGAAATATGAAACAGCAGCTGAGCTGCTAGCTGCTACAAGGGCAAACTTTGGTTAATGTTTCCTATTAACTCCTGGCTCCTTCTGTCAGCCTGCTATTGCGGTAGGGAGAGACTAAAGGAAATAGTTCTTTCGTCTTCTGCTTGAAACTGCCATTTGCCAAGGATTTGCTAGAGGTCTAATTAACGCAGAATAAATGTTTTTTGCATTTCTCACCCAAGAGGGTAGTTTAGATCATAATCAGTGGAATGAATACAGCATGTTTCTGACTGAATTTCCAGTGCTAATGAAAAAGGAAACTCTGAATGATGAAGACAAATGTACTTCAAATAACGAATTAATACTGCTCATAATGGCACAAATATGAAAATCCATATTCTTGGAACAAAAGCTTAAGTACTTTAGTGTTGAAATCTCTGTTACAATCTGGAATAGACAGCTATTTATGCTGATATTTAGTACTTAGTACTAATGTGGCTGCAGTTTATATTCTCTATAATTGCGTCAGAATCCATCTCATGTGCTTTGTGCTGTGCCATTTCCACTTTTGATTTTCATGTCAATGAAGCAACTTTTCATGGAGAAACCCATTCTTCCAGCTAAAGAACAGCTCTTCACAAATCTCTGTGGTGCTCTCTGAAATACAAATGGTAACACTAATAAGGCCCAGCTGCCTTTGTATTAAACAGTACACATCTAGCTCATGAGAAAAGTTTTCTTCACAGAGGACCTTATGTTCTTAAACAAGATGTATCAAGTGATCTTTGCAAACAAGCAAACCAAGGGAAACCACAGCTAGCCAAGAGATGTTGGTTATGAAGGCTATCTATAAATGCAAGTTGCAAGAATGTCTTGTTTTACAGACAGAAGCAAACAATAAAATGCTTGTGGGTTTACAAGTCTTACTAAGAAACAGTGTTGCTTGCTCCAGCTCCATGGTCATTCAGAACTACATCTCCTGTTGATAGCCTCTTGCTGAATCATCCCCACAAACAGATGTAGGCTTACATCTGCAGAGGTTCTTAAAGACAGATGAAATGTTCAACCACATAGCTCTCTCCCATACTCTTTCTTAGAGCTCCCCTTGATCAAGCACTTGGAAGCACACCCTTGACAGCCTCAGCCCACTCTCCATGTTTCTAGCAGACCAAACAGTAACAAGAAGGAACACTTCCCATCCCCTCCTAGCCTGAGGAAAGCCTAAGCCTGGTCACTGTCATGGGTTCAGCAGCAGCAGTCATTTTTCTTTAAGCAGTAGCTGGTGTAGCACTGTGTTTTGGATTTTTAG
>JASSUY010017028.1:0-27542 GCA_032466535.1 Forpus xanthops
GTTGTGAATGCTCCATCGCTGGCAGTGTTCAAGGCTGGGTTGGACATAGCCTTGGGTGGTATGGTTTAGTGGGAGGTTTCCCTGCCCATGGCAGGCGGGTTGGAACTAGATGATCTTAAGGTCCTTTCCAGTCCTAGCTATTCTACGATTCTGTGATTCTATGATTCTAATCTGGAGGCAAGAACCATGCTTGGTTGTGTTTGAATGAGGAGATGATGTCAAGGATGCAGAGCCAAGAGGGAGGAAGCCTTCTGTGTGTGGGAGACAACAAACTATGCTGAGGAACTAAACAGGGGCCGTTTCTAAGATCAGAGGAGCCAATATGATTCTGTAGTCAAACCATCTGCATGGCACAGCAGAGGATTCCACTTGTGCTGTAACCCTGAGTTTGAGGCTCAGCAGTAACCATGTTCAGAGCTAAATCATGCCGATAGTTCTCTTGATGCAGGCTGTTCTGTAACACAGAGACCTAATCCGGCTTTTGTTGCGTTGTCATCTCTTAACTCTTTAAAGACTCCTTCTTCCTATATTAGTATTTCGATTTTCCTTGGTCTTTGTCAAGCCTAAGTGGTTTCTCTCTTTATTTTTTTTTAAAACAGCATCACATAATTTCTTTCCTGCTGTTGGAAAAATAGGAAAAATGATGACAACTCAGCAAACAGTAACATTTTGTGGTAAAATGCTATTACTGTCATCAATATTGTCGTTATCAAGATAACAGCAATGTAAGAGGTAGCAAAACCATTGCAATATCCTTTAGCTCAAAGCCGAATGTAGGGTGGGGGAGAAATCAATTTCAAAAATAAATGAGATTTCCCAAAAAGTCCTAACTGGGACAGTTTACCAGGATAGTAGAGATTTTCTTCATCCCAGCAGGCTGACATCGCAAATCCTGATTTTAGTAGACTCACTCTCTTAAAAACTGGTATTAGAAGTGCTACTACGCATTTAGGCCTGTTAATAGTTTTGAAGACTATGAGATTCTGGGGTTCAAATTAAATATTGTCCATTTTAATAAAACCGCCTTTGTATACAATCTCAATAACTCTCATCCCCCTCCCCACATACCCCCCCAAAGGTTGCTTTTTACTCATTAATTTACACAAGACAGCAATGAGCCATAGAGAGTGAAATGTCATCTCAGCAATAAAGAGATTCACATTGGAGCAAAAATGAATATGGGTGCTTGGTGTGACTGGTTTGCAAGGCGCTCCAAGAAACTTCCTACCTATTGGTAGCTTAATGTTCCTCTGAATTAGTTTTTACTTTGCAGAGTACGAGACATTTCTGTTTAGGGCTTTGTGCTATGTGACTCAGAGCCTGTTCACTTCCAGCCGTAGTAGGTGGTATTAGGGGCACAGGAATAAAGCTGGTGCACTATGAACTGTTCTGGCCATTCTCTCAGAGTTAAGTTGCTTAAAAATCTCATACAACCTCATAAGCTAAACACTATACTATGCTCAGTGTTTTAGTAAAGTGATTGCAAAGACTTTTTTTGTACTTTTTGTTTGAAGCTTTTGTTCTGAAGCTCTAACAAAAAATGTTTATTCAGTACTGGTTTTGTTCCTCTTCTAGTAATGGTTTATCTGCAATCTTAACTTCTTTGCAGTTATACTTCAGTGTAAGAGAAACAGAGAAACAAACATCTGAAGGAGGCCTACAAGGATGCTGGAGAGGGTCTATTCATCAGGGACTGTAGTGATTGGAAAAGGGTTAATGGGTTTAAACTTAAACACGGGAACTTCAGGTTGGATATAAGGAAGTTCTTCACTGTGAGAGTGGTGAGGCATTGGAATGGGTGCCCAAAGAAGTTGTGAATGCGCCATCCCTGGCAGTGTTCAAGGCCAGGTTGGCTAGACCCTTGGGCAACATGGTCTAGTGTGAAGCATCCCTGCCCATGATATGTTGTGCTTTATAGATAATATTAGAATCAGATTGTAAGTTTAACAACTTGTTCTCCATGGACTTCAAAAGATGCATATTTTTTTATTAATGCATATAATTTTTCTTAATTCCACAAGAATCCTTTTTTTTTCCTTTATCCTCTCTATTGAGATGTTACTGATGATTTTGTATTGATCTGCTAAAAGGGTTTTCAGGGAAGCTTTTTCCTTGATGTAGGCTGTCTTTTTAATTATAGCTATGCCACTGTGCTGTGCAGAACTGTGTAGTTAGGGTTGTGTCAGCACTTACATTTGAAATCTCTCATTTTTATCAGCAGCTAAATACTTACAGTAAAATATTACTTTGAAGTAAATCATAGCAAGATCTTAGCCTTCAGGGTGAGTGAATAAGAGTTCACTATATTAAAAACTATTCAGATGAATCTGAGTTAATGAAAGGTTATAACCTTCTCTTTTATACACACACTATGTATGCCTGCAGCTAATGTTTGGTTTGGTTTTTGGTTGGGTTTGTTTTTTTTAACTCTCTTTTCTTGCTTGAGGTACTGTTATTCAGCATCTAAAAAGCAGCATAATTTCATTACTCCATTTCTCTGGGCACCTCTAAGGGATCTCCAGTAGCTCTTCAGCCTGCGTGCATCTTTGTCATGGTTTCTTCCTTTCCTTTCTCTCCGCCCAAACCTGCAGTTGCTCTGAGGAGGGGACCTAACAACAGTGAAGGTTGTCAATCTCTGTTGTGTTTTTTGCTATATGTATTCTTATTAAATGTTTATTCCCACATAAGAAATTATGCATGCAATGAGGTATTTTCTCCTTTTTTTACGAACATAAAGCTACTACTGTAAAGAACGTTTCTCATATTGCAGACTGAAGCTGTTGAAAATGCCTTGCAGTAGATCTCTATGCTGGTTCACAATGCAGAGCACAAGAGCTGGTCCCTGATAATTAGAGTCTCAATTAACAGGACTTTTCTGGAATGGTGGTAGTGGTGATATCTACTGTTTGCATGAAAGGATGATGGCAGAAGCGCTGAAGGCCAGTTTGTTTTTCGTCCTGATTCTGCAGGGGTGTAAGCACATCCCTTCTTTTTCTAGAAGAGTTCTGAGAACTTTTTTGGGTGGGGGCATCTGTTGTGGTGTGTAAGCCACTGTGTGATCAAGGATGGGGCGGAAAGAAAGCAAGAAGAGAGAAAGATTTTGCAGACTTGGTGTACTTTACCTGAGTTTGAGGAAGAGATGCCCAAGTACCAGAATCTGCTACCTGCATTATTTCCAGGTCTACCTTGAAAACTTGGTAACAACGTAGAAAGAGTAGGACTAAAATATAGCTTCCCCTCTTAGCTGACACCCTAACAACCAGTTAGAGTCCTCATTACTTTTGTTACTCTGTGCTATCTGGTTAGAATGCTGTACTGAATGGCAATAAATGCTTGTTTAAGTCTCATCAAATTCTTCTCTGATAATGTTCATGTGTGTGTTTCTTCATTGCTCATCTAACTGAGCCTGACCTACAGTCTGTGAAATCTTCTGATGTTTTTGCTTAAGTTTTGCTTTAGGGCCAGGTGTTAGCCTGGTCATCAGGCCTGTCTATGATGGGGAAATGCTAAAGGGAAAAATAATCAGAGCAGTCAGTTTATGATGGCTCCAACAAGCTAGAAGGAGAGGGAAGAGGTGTAGTGCTCAGGAAATTGAGTTTGATGAAGAGCTGGAGTTGTAGCATAGCTGTGCTTTAAACTTTGACATTGCTGTAGATACAAGTCTGAATTTCAGAGGAACTTGGTTTGACTGTTAAGTTCAGCATAGCTGACCTTGGTGAAGTCTGTGCAGGCCTGTTCTGCTGCAGAAGGGAGACAAAAATCACTCCAACTACAAAGCATACATACACACTGTAACATTAAGCATTCTAGAAAATATATATAATATAACCTGGAAACTTTAATTGAACAACAAAGGTGGAAAGTACCTCACTGAATACACCTTGTTTGCATTCTGTGGGCAGGTTGATAGATCCTGGGGGCAAAAACTGGTATGTGAGAGGTTGTTGTAATACACATGCAGAAAGAAGTTGAACTGACAAGGCAACCGCATTCTTGATCCTTTGTTTACTTTTCACTTTTTCAAAGACATTTTTCAGGAAAGTATATTTAATAAACCTCACTTTATAAATGGGGAAAGAGGCTCTGAAAGTCAAGAGGCTGAAGGTCCATCTTCAGGCCCCTGGCAAATCTGAGCATGGAAACCAGCTCTCCTCAGATTGTTTTCAGCTGTTTTCCCACTGCATCACATTTTCTTTTCCCAACTTTTCCTCTGTGGGAAAAGCACAAGGAAAAGTGAAGTCTCAAATGACATAGGTGGTGAAACACCCATAGTGCGTTCCAAGTACCTTAAAAAGGTGACTCCCACTTCATATAGGTGGAGAAATAGGGCATAAGGAAGATAGTGACTCACCCAAATACTCACATCTGGAGTTGAGATAAAAACCTAATCCAATTCCTAGCTTTTTAACACAGCTAAGGGAGTGCACAGCCTCTGGGAAGAATTTAATCTGGACATTTTCAGGGATTTTTGTCTGCTTTTAAGTCAGTGTAAACTTCGCTGTATAGATCCAGCCGAATTCAGGATGTTGACATTTTCACAATAAAATCTTAATAGATACTAAGCACTTCAGATGTCATTCAATGTACTGAGTGTGTCAGTAGCAATAAGTGGGCACAGGATTTGATTTATTTACAGGTCAGTAGGAGAGGCTATCACACTCTGTTAGTGCACAAAGTGGCTATTTGTGGAACAGTGGGTTGCAGAAGTGCTACAAGACAGTGGCATCAGACTCTTGTAACTTATGGAACAAACTCTTAATGTCCTCTCTTGTCTACTGATGAGAGAAGCACACTTTCACACTGGATCTCCGCATACTGAATGAAGTGGATGCTGTTGAAATGTGTGTAATTGATCTTTGACTTTCAGAATTAAAATTCTAAGTGTTGAAACCATAGAAAATAACGCATATGACAAGTACCTGCTTGCAGGAATAGCTGAGAAATAAAAAGGTGATGGCAGTTTATTGACTGTTACCAGTGTATTTTAGCCATTGCGTCTGGAAGGTTCTTATATTGGCACATGCAGCTTTACAAATGTTTGTGACTTTGGTTCCATGAGCAGGAAAATGTAGGTACTTGAATACTTAAACCTTGTGCTATCACTCGCAGACTGAGGGCTATGGTTAATGTCCTGATGACATATATTATATAATGTATAATTAAGTGACAGATGGTGTCAAACTTCACTTGCAGTCGTAGTTGGCATAGTGTTTTGAGGAGGGAACTATAAGAACACACTGGTGTTTTTGTAATTTATTTAGCCACTTCTAATCACAAATAGCAGATTTTGTGTATTTACTCACGCTGTTTGAAGGAATTATACTTTTGGTTCCAAAAAGCAAGTTCTCAGGTGGCCAGTTAAGCTATCCTTGATGCTGCGGAAGGCAGGTACTACTGCTGTATAACTTCAGGCTTCTTTTTTAATGTTTGAATATACAGTGGTTATTGCATCTCGACAGGCCTTCTTACTGCAGTAGCAGGATTGATATTCCTAGAACCATGAGTTCAGTATTTTCCACTGTAAAACTTACCAGAACTGTAAATATAGTCAAGTACTGCTAATACATGAAGACTTTTCTCTTTTTGTTGCAGCCAGAACATTTGGTTAATTTTCATGCAAGGATTATAGTACAGTCTTTCATTTGCTCAGGTGGAATTCAAGAAGGCATTATTTGGTCCGTAACTCTCATTGGATCCTGTTGTACATCTGTCATACCAGCTCTAAATAACTCTGCTCTTGCTGAGAGTCCCATACAAAGATGAATAGATTTTTTTTGTTGCTTTCACACGATGTGAAACTTGGGTTATGCTTTAGCATCTTTTAAGTTTCAGGGTTGTACACAATTTTACACAGGCACATGTTAGGTATGTAAAATAAGAGAGTTCAGAGAGATGAAGATATTTTGAAAACGCTTCTAAGCATTGTAGCTTATTTAGACATTAGTGTAATGGGTTAACTGCACCAGTGAACTGGTTTAACTTATTGTTAGTTTCCATTTTGGGAGTTTTGTTCTAACAGATCAAAACATGCTGCAAGGACAATGCTGCCTGGACTCCATCTCCATTGTTAGATAAACTACAAATATTATTAAATTAAGGAATTGAGTTCTTGGCCTTTATGACAGTGTTCCTCTTCTTGGTGCACAAAGCCAATTTATTTTGAAGCATAAAATAAGCAATCGAGTACTAATGTTATGAAGTGTATATTTCTGCTTGTTTCAGCTGTTACTAAATATAAAAATTGATACGCTGGAACACTTACTCCTGAGTCGTCATCTCTTTCCAAGCCCTGCATAATACAGTAGATCAATAATGCACTTTCATGGCTATGGGCATTGAACAGGTCTGATCCTGTTTACTCTGTATCTCATAATGAATTATCTATAACTCGTCTGAGACTTCATATTGTATAATTTATTGTACTCTTCACATTTTTTTTCCCTTGCTATCCCTGTATACTTAGTTTAGTTCTAGTTGTATGCTGTCACATGTGCTTGGAATATTCTCTGTTGTGGCATACAGCTTCTAACTTCACCTTCTAATTTTTTCTCAAAATACAGTTTTTCTGGATCTCAAGCCCCACTTTTCTGTGTTGCTTCTTTTAATTTCCTTAAACAGCAGTGGAGGAACTTAAAGGCAGTATATCTGTCCCATTGCAAGCAACTAATTGCATATCTTGATTTTACATGTTCCTTCTCTTCTTGGTCTGAGACTTTGAATTTTGCTAAGCAGATACTGTCCTTTAGACAATATAGATGACAGCCTCTGTTGTACAAGAGCCACTTAGCTCATTCTCTCTGAAAAGGTACATGTGTATCAACAGTGGGAGATTCGAATTGTTACTTGACAAACCTGCATTGGAAAAAGGATTTGCCCTGCGAAGGGCAAGTGAAAGCACTTGTATTTGGATTTTTTGATTTCACATTTATGTACTGGCTGTGAAGCTTCCTGGTAAGTAATTTAGAGTGATACATGCATATTAAGAAGCGAGCCCTGTGGTAGTTCTACTCCTGCAGATCCTAAGGACTTCAACAGGCTTTTCTGAAATTAACTGAAGCTGTAGAGCACCACTGAGCATTTCAGCTGTGGGTATTGTATAGTGGAAATGATAAATGTAATTTGTGAACAAGCAGGGATAGATTTGTTTACTAGAGCTGTCCTGCCTATGGCAGGAATGTTGGAACTAGGTGATCTTTAAGGCCCTTTCCAACTCAAGCCATTCTGTGATTAACAGTTGGAAAGGTATGGCAGTCTTTCTTATGGGAATTCTTTCAGAAGAGAGCAGAGGTTTTACAGGCCACTTTGTTACTATCTTTTACTACCCCTACTGTCTTTCGTTACTACTGAAGCATGCAGTCCCAAATGTGTGGTCGTTAGATGAGCAAATAAATGAATGCTCAAAACCAACTGCCAGGTACTTTTCAGAATAAACATAGAATCTTCCAATCAGACATTTTTGACTTCTCACTGCATGTTGTAAGCAAGTTCTTCATAAAATGTGAACGAATGCATGATCTGTAAGTGTGAATTTTTGAGGGTTTTATGTTACCTTTTGAAATAGTGTATGACACTGCTGCTGCCAGAGCAGAAAACCTTAAGGTGATGTAATTGACCTGGGTTTTATTTCTTCTACTTTAATAACAACATCTGTCAATATCAAAAGTCAATAGCTGTTTCTTCATTCGTTGTGATCTTTCCTATTGCTACTTATTGATGAGGATTTGGTAAGTAGCACCGGGTACTTAACACTGACACTGTATTTTGTAGCTAGAAATTCCTAGTTCTTCAATCTATTGCATCTTCATGAAGTATCTTACTTTTCCAACCCCACTCCCCATCTTGAAATTATCTGTCTTCATGAGCTTTCTCAGAATGCTCACTTATGAAAGTGACTGCCAAAGAAGTAGGAAGCTCACAAATTATGGTAATGAGGTAGTGAGATAGGATTTTTCTGGTGATTTCAGCTGACCAGTGCTCTATTCCTCATTTATTTATCAAACAAAAAATAGAATGAAAGTACTCTACCTCTTGGAAAATATTTAGTATTTTAACTGCATTTACTGCTTGTTCTGTGTTTAAATAAGAGAAGTGGCAGCAGTTTGTGAATAAATGTCATTTTTGCAGTTCTTAGGATTTCTGGGATATGTTATGTCTCAAACTTTGTAGGCTGGAGATGCCAGCTACTTTGTAAGACTAGGGTCGATATCCTTGGTTCACTTCTGATGGGTCTTATCACGGGGAAAACTGTGAACCAGAAAAGACTGTGAATCTAAAGTGAACTCCTACTAATTTTCACTGCTGGACTGCCATGGGCATTCATGGCAGCCCAGGTTTAGCTTGGCTGATTGCAGGTTGCAGCTGTGTGCTGCCTTCTTGTTCCCGTGCTGAATGAGATAGCTCATACCTCTAAGCTGTTTGTGGAACTGCTCATGTGGGTGCTTCCTAATCTATTTCACGCAAAACGAATCTGCTTAGCTGAGAATTTAAACTTGCAGGCTAACCTGGCTCATTCTAACTGAAGCAGATTAGCGAGGCTTATATGCACAGGTACACCAGGGGATCTAGTTGGATGTAGTGATAAGCAGGTTGGGTATGGGAGGCTGAGTTATGCCTTAGGAGTAATGTATGCATGTCTGTCTACACTCCTGTTCTTTCAGAAAGTTTCTTCAAATAGCTTATTTTCATGTGTCAAGAAGTCTATTTTGAAAGCAAAATAAATCTTGTGCAGAAGTGTGCTGGGGAGGTTGCTAAGCACTCGCTTTTTATTAGCTATTAGTCCTAACCTGTTCTGGACCTAAACTTTTTTTATTTTTATTTTTTTTCCTAAGTATGTGAGTGTTCTGTTGAAGTTTTGTCTCTTAATTCAGTGAACTAGGATTTCCTTGTGATGCTTGTTTTAGTCCTGGTATTCCTCTCGCTATAAAAAGTTGCCTTCTCCTGTCCACTTGTAACAACTCTTTTAAAACAGAGAGCTCTGAATCTATTAATCTGTTTCTCTCTGGTGATCCCCAGTGCTGAGCCTGGCAGATAGTGCTCTTTGGGGCAGTTCTACCTCCCAACCCAGGTGGGAAGCTGGCTGCTTCTTTTTTTTTCCTCCACTCAGAAGTCAAATAATGCTAGACTGTAGTTGGGCAGCCTATACAAAGCGGCTTTGGGCCAGAAGTTTCAAAAAAGAACCATAACTACCTAAATTTACAAGGACTATACTTTTAAAACAGTCAGTTCCTCAAAACAGAAGAGAACATTGAGTGTATGAGCTGCTGTGAACAGCCATGGTCCAGAAACAATTGGCACCCTCACTGTCAATGTAGTCATTTCACATCTTGAAAAAGACACCAGAAGGACCCAAAGGAGGGAGCTTGGGGGTTTCAGGTCAGTGCCCATCCATGAAGATGAAATACCTTAGAAATGTATGCTTGATCTCAGTAATATCTGAGGAGTAAGAGAGGATCTGTGGACCTGATTGGTGCCATTACCTCAGATTAACTGCAAAACCTTTGACAATGGCATGATCATCATGGGAATAGACTTCAGTACGTGAGCAGTGCACTACTACAAGTAGAAAATATGTTCTTGCCAGGCTTTGATAAAAATCTGATTAATGTCACCGAAATTAAAACATTTCATGGAGCCTAGTTTTTTTTTCTAGGATTCTTATTGGAGAAAGAAAACTTGTGTGCTAAATATTTCCCAGACATCAAGATGATAGAAATGGAAATGTGAATACCTTAGAAAGTTCTATTTTTTTTTTTTGTACCATTTTACAGTTTTTACTTAATCATTGCTCCTAATCATCAAATAGCTGATTCCTGTGCCCTGGTGTCCAAAAAATGATGCCTGAGCATTGGACATTTGTTTGTCTGCCTTATATCTGAGAATGTGGAAGTCCACATGTAGATTGTAAGAAAAATTAGGATAAACACAGAAGGCCATGTTGGATGACTTGGACTTCACATTGCCAGCGTGGTTTGTACTATATTCTGTTTTCCTCAGTGAAGGTCTGGGCCTTTTGAAAAGTTTAGCTATTTAGTGAGAACCTTGTTGTTCCTAAAAGCCTTTTTGGGTTGCTCTGGTGAAAAAGGTTGCTGTAAGGTTCATTTGTAGCCTTCAAGCTACGTCTGTCATAGGACATAACCTAATCAGCCAGGTTTTCCAGTAAGGACAGACAGATACCCTGGTTTTGATTGTGCTGTTGCTACCAACAACCAGTGTATATATTATTCATGAAGTCTCCAATTTGGTGTTTTGTCAATAGGAACAGTTATAGTAAAAGGCCACCTTTTGCAGCTGCATTGTTCCAAATGTCGCTCACATTGTAGCGATAAAACAATGTTCTGAGGCCTCAAGATTTGGTTTAAATCAGTTGTTCTACAAGTTTTTTTCTTGAACAGCTTTTTTTTTTTGTTTGTTTTGTTTTGTCTTGTTTTTTTCTTTTTGTTAGAAAATACACTACCAACCTGGAACTGTGCCTTGTCTGTGAGGTGAATCAAGACCTCTGTTCTCTTGTGTCTGAGGGGTTTGATTCTTCAGGCTCCCTTCCCTATTGTGTTGTGGGTCCCTGTGGCACACTGGAGGCAAGACAGGAGATCGTATCATCTCGGATGGTTTGCATTTCCTCCTGTTACAAACAATGTGGCAGGTCTCTCCCTCTGCACATCAACACAAGCTTCACTAGGGCTTGAGCAGCTTCATCTGCTTACTTCAGAAATGTGCTGGTCCCAAAGATCTGCGGGATAGCTGTGCAGCGTGGCAGCTGACCTGTTGGAACACTGTGTGCCTGATGTAGCAGCAAGGACAGGCAGGGGGTTTGGACTGGGAGTAATGCAGTCTGTGTTTGATCAATACAGCTGATGCTGCTTAGCATTGCTGTCGGGAAAGGACAGTGATTACTCTTCACCTCCATGAATTTGTACTGACAATGCCCTTGAAAAGTCAGGAACACAGACTGGCCTTCAGTAAAAGTACAATAACACTGGGGCCTCTTCCTCTTTGCAGCCGCCATTGTGTTATGGGTTCACTGTTGCCAAGAAACTCTCCTAGCTCTGCATGCCTTTCCACATAGGCATGAAAAACGGTGGCTCATGCACTCCAGTTTCTGCAGACCAGTGGTCTGGTAAGACTTCTGACAACAGTCAGGTTTAGATCTATGATGCTAGGAATGAAGTATGGCTTGCTTTCAGCAAGGTAGGTGTTTTGCAGTGATGTTAGTGGTCCTTAGCTGTTAACTGCTCTCTGCTGGGAGGACATAAGGTCTGTTGTCCTTACATATCAGCCATTCTTAATCAAGTGCCAGCAACTTCATGCAAGTTGGAAGGAGCTGGTGAGTTTAAATTGGCTTGCCTGATTTTGTCTGGAATGGGTTAAGGAACGCACTCAGTTGACTTCAGTGAACTTTCAGTGCAGCATAGCAGCATAGTGAAGCTCTGCTGAAAATATCCTGTTTCAGAGCAGTATCAGCATCTTACATGACATGAGTCTCCAAAAAGCATCTGGGTTTTTTTTTTTTTTTTTTTCAAATTACAATCCAGATTCCAAAATTTAAGATTAAGGCTGCATCAGTACCTCTTTTAGTTGATAATCCAGGTAAATCATTTATTCACTGTTATCTGTGGTTGAGTTTACCTGTGTTGGACTCTGCTGTTTTTGCTTTTTGTAATCATACAACCCTTCTATAGTAGGAAAGTGCTGTAGAACAGAAACAGAATATTTAGAGTGGATGGCTTCATAGGATTTCAAAGAAAGTTGAACTGTCTGCCTGGTCATCAGTATTATAGGCCATCTTACATTCTTGCCTAGGCACCCTACTTTCACCTTTGGTCATGCAGATACAAAACATTACTTTCTTGCTTACAAAAGTAGTTTAGCTAAGCAAATTTAAGTTTCTATAGGTTATTAGGCAAATGCCCTGCTGCTGAACCATACTGCTTAATCAGTTACTGAAATAAGATTCTCAGAGAGCCATTTTAAGGACATTAAATCAATAACAATAATTGCAACCATTTCCATTTGTCCACTGGAGCCTGCTAAGAGTCTATTTGGTCTAGGGCCAGATTCTTTTAGACAGGTTGAGATATTATCTTCCTTCAAACCTGGCAATTTCACATGCTATTTGTCAGCAAGTGCCTTGTTGTTGTGCAAGGTCAGATTTTAGATCTACTGCTGGAAAGCTTCCCCATGACACAGACAACATAACGCTTAAGAACCAATGTGTGGTAGGCAGTGTTCTGGAGACGTAAGGTTAATGAGGAGGCATTTGCTTTTTTTTTTTTAGTTCCATGTGGAGACTGTAATTGTGTGTTTTTGCTTTTAAGTGAGACACCAGGAAGGGGAATTTGTTTAGTTCTGTCCTTTTAGCAGTAGTATGTGACCTTGTTTTATTTATATCTTTCTAATGTTGAAGATGCTGAAAATACAAAGTATTAACAAATTTCGGCAAGTCTGGTAAATGCTGCCATTCTGTTTCTCTTTGTATTTCTTGCTTTCATTAAAGGAAAAAAGTGCAGGTTAAAGGCTCTTTGTTGATGAAAAGGCATTTAACAAGTTCTTTAACTAGCTCTGGAAGAAAGGACATGATTTGGAGCTCATCTTTGATAATTCAGTGTTCAGAATGGAGACAGTATTGCCCAGCGGATACTGCACAAAATCTGATTGAATGTACACAGCTGAGCATTTCATAAGATATGAATTAGGGCTGTGAACAGATAGGCGTTCTTCGTAAAATATATATTACTCCTTGTTCTTTTAGGGACAACTCACAGGGATAAGGCTGAGGTATATTTTTCTTCCGCCAAAATGGTAAAATACACCAGTGCCAGTATCTTGCATTGCTCATGTGAAGCATGTTTTCTAACCCAACCTGATCAGCAGCTACCTTTTTCTTATTTCAGAAAGTCAGTTTATAACTGAACTAAACATGAATAAGGAATTATCTTTGTCCAGAATGTATTACATCTTTTACTCCCAGCTGTTTTAACAGTACTCACAGAATGACTTAATTTATTTCCTCTAGCAATTAGGACTATATGACAGCTGAATATTGTAGATAATTGTCCTTCAGGCTTTTTCTAAAGAATGGAGAACTGAAAACAGAAGATTAAATGAGATGTTTTTGGTACCACCCTGGAGTAAGCATTTTCCACTATGGATCTTGAGGTGGAAAATGTTCTTGCTGGTAGCTTGGCAAGATTTGGAGGGGTTTGTTCTTCCCTTATCTGTCATCATCATGTATGCTTGGAATAACATAGAAGAACTATGAATGAAAAATAAATACTTAATAAAAGTACTGTTTGGATATCTAGGTGGCTCTTTAGTCTCTGGTAGGGTATTTATTTTTGCTATAACCTTTTCTAGAAGGTTAGTCTGATGTGGAAGTCTGTGTCCCAACACAATAAAGAGATTGCATTTTTCGTGGCCAAGTCTGCATTGCTACTTCTTTACCTCATTCGTCTTTATTCAGAGGCTTGAAAATACTGTTCTGTGCCTTGAAGCTTGGGAGTAAAAGGAGTGATTATTCGTGGTGCTTAGAGGTTGTATAAGAGCTGCTTGGAAAGGGGGTATTTATTTTAAACTTGTAATCATTTAAATACAAATGTACTTAAATAGTAGCCACTGCTCTTGATTCTCACTTTCCTCAGCTTCAGTCCTGCTGGTTTTTAACCACTAAAACTCTTTTTAGTGTAAAGGGTGTATGTGTTTCCGTCTCTGTGTGCATCATTCATTATTAGACATCTCTTTCAAACATCTCTGAGGTGGGGAGAGTTAAGTACTTCGCATTAATTTCTTCCATTTCCTGCCATTTAAATTTAACTGAAGTTAGTTTAAATTGAACTAAACTTAGTTGCTGTTTGTCTTCAAGGTCTGTTCCCCCACTTCATTTAAAGATGACCGTATTTTTGGTCCATCTTTTCTGCTCTGTGTTTGAAGTTGACCTTTGTTTTTGATCATCTCTGCTGTTCTGCTTGTATGCCTGTTTGTTCTGCACTTCTGCAGCATTTGAAGTGGAGATTCAGTCCAAGAAATCATGCTGCCGTTTTGCCAGAAGCTGACACCAGCCATCTGGTAGAATTACAATTCAGTATCAGTAAACCCCATAATCTGGGGAATGCACCAAAAATTACTTCTGTGATTAGTGGACAGGAAAGAAACTGAAACAGAGAAGTCAATTGAGTACTCTATAAATCACTTTGAGGTTTTCAGACCAAGCATCTTAATGGCAGTGTTCTTGCTGCCAAATGCTGTTTTGCTTTTTGCCTTCAGAATATTTGCATTAATAATGAGCAGTTCTGCTTGCAAGTTATTTATGCTCCTATGATACAGTTTTGCAAAGCAGCACCAGGCTAGGTAACACAGAATTAATTCAGAAAGCAGTTTAGCATATTGTACTGCTAAAGTCTATAGGTTTTCCTATTGAAAATGCATCCCAGCCCCAGTACTACAGTGCTCAGCAGTGTTGTGAATCATGAATTAAAAATAATATTAAGGCCACTTTGGCCATACCATGCTAGCCTGTGTGTTAAACCTGGTTGTGAAATAAATCTGCACTGAAACTGGGCCGGATTTAGTCAGCAGTTCAGTGGTACATTTTGTCTGTGCGTCACTGTGGGAGTAGAGAGGAGGTGTCAGCAGCTTTAGTTTGTATGCATTCCCACAGAGAGGTGGTCAGCTAACCAAGTCTGGGTAGCTGTGCATGTGCTGCATATTCTTCAGCTGTTGATCGTGTATGTTAAACCAAGGTGGAATGTATTTCTATTTTAAGACTTAAAGTGGTGATGAATTTACTATCTTCCTAGTAAGCTATTAGAGTGAGTAGTTATCCTCATAGTTAAATCCACTTGGATTTTTCTCATTTCAGCATTCAGTGATTTGGTCTTGTTTTTTGTCTAGGAGAAAATCTGTGTTTGCCTAGATAGTTGGAAAGAAAGTAGTTCTTGCATAGTAATCACATTTTTCGGGATGTCAAGGTTGAGATTTCCAGCTCTTTCTGTTGGTACTTGTAGCTCTATAGCTTAATGTGTGTTAAATCAGTAGTTTTACGGTGACACAGTCGTACTCCAGTACAGCTTAACCTAAGTTTGCTACTTCTGCAAGACTAGCAGTGTCATCCTTACAGGTCTTCATGCTCCTTTGCTATGGATGAAAGGTCTTGATCTGCATAAAGCCATCCTAAGCTAGTGTTGCTCCAGGCAGCTGAGGAGGTCCCTATATGCAGTGCTCATGATGATGCAGTAAAACTGCACATGAGGACTTCCGTTAAAGGGAGTACAGGTGGTCTGATTTGGGAACAGAAGGCATGTATAGAAACACAGTGCTTAATGCTATGGAGATTTTCAGGCCAGCTTGGAAAGCTGTTGAAACTACCACAGACCCACAGGCCTCAATTACTAACTTTTTGGGAAGAGGCATGAATCCAACCCCCAAATTAACAAAACCTATTAAGTTTTAGGGACTGCTTCCTCTCCTGTTGTACTGTAAGAGGATTTGTGATTTTTTTTAAGAGACTCTGTACTACACGTGTTTGTCGTGAAATAAGAGTTGGGATGAATCTGTACATTTCCAGCCTTTGCTAAGTAGACGTGCAGTAGTGTATTCAGTTTTAAAGGGAGTGTAATAAACAGCCTGCTTAGTTTTCTAATCTGAGAATTTTTCAGCCTACATGCTTCTCAACTAGTGTAACTAAAGATACGCTGTGTTGCTATAAGTATGATCTAATGTTTGCTTTTGGCAAGAAGTTCTTCCTTATTAGTATGCACAGAAGGCATAGTTTACATGAGACTAAAATGGTAACAGATAAAAACATGCAGTTCAAAGTTGAGCAAACAAGCACTTGTGTTACATTACTAGCAGTAATAGTACAAGCTTCTAATTCGATGGGGAGGAACACCCAAAACCCCCCACAAAATCACAACCCCCCCCGTGTCCCGTCCCTCCCCCCCCCCCGAATCATTATGCAAGGTAAGATCTTCTTATCTAGAGAGATAAAAAAATTATTACAGGAATCCAAGTAATGATACAGTTGCCAAAGGAGAAAGGATAAGACAAAGTAACTGAAAATTGTGTGCAGAGGACTTGCCTGTTTTGTTTTCAGTAGTTGCTGGAAAATTTGGCACCCTTTAAATAAGCCAAAGCTTATTTTCTACTTTCCATTTTCTGCTAAAAGGGGAGAGAAGCCTTTCATTAGTCACATATGATAGTTAACTTGTCACATTTTACAGCTTAATCCTTTTTATTTAAAGAGTTTTTAGTGAAAACACAAACCAGCCAACTTCTGTATAACAGTCATTATTAATAAAGCTACTAAAAATAATATGATTATTTATATGAACACAGTAAGATCAGTTGTAATACTGATCTCTTCCTAATGTGGATTGTTGCCTCCCATGATATCTTTCAAGGAATTTAAATTATTTTGTTGCAAATTATATTCATTCACTCTTCTTGATGAAAACAATAATGCAGAGTTAAAAATACGGAGTAACTTTTGTACTTCTGCTGTTGGTCTTGGGTTTCAGGGGGGTTGAAAGGTGTGAACATATTCTTGTTACAGAGATACGAGCTCCCCACTTCTTCAATAACACTGTATCGGTGTTAACTTGGGATATGGTTTTGAGGAAGGGGATTTTTAGTTTTATGTTTTTTTTTTTTTTGGTTTTTTTTTTTTTTTTAATACAGTTTTCTTACTAGTGGAAGATTGAGATTTTCAGCAATTTTTTCATGGGTCAGTTTCACATTTCCCTCTTACTTACCACGGTATCTCACAATGATTCTCATTTTCTTAATGATTAGATTTTCAGGTAAAGCATAACTGTTGTTACACACTATTCACTAATGGTTTGCACTGATATGTTCTTCCTTTTTGAATCGAGGAAAATTTAGGCTTTTTTAACACTTCAAATACAAGAATTAAAGTAGTGAATTACTTATGAAGCTATGTTTCCAGAAAAAAATCAGTGGTTTTCTCTCTTCTTGCTGTGCGTTGATTGCTTTAATTTTGTCACCAGATCTCTGTTAATACATTTTATAGCATGATTCTCTGTGCTAGAGTTATAAAAACTTGTACATCTTTAACTTAGATTGATTCCCCATGGCAAGAATTCTTTGTGTGTTATCTCTTCCATGTAAAAATTTAGCAAAGTAGTCCTGTTTTTGTGGAGAACATACGAGGAAGAAAAGGGCTTTTGGTTTAAAGCATTAAGACTTGACATTCCATGCTTTTATAAGGCAAGTCTGTGGAATCCATTTTATCTGTAATGCATTCAGATTTGATGTTTGTATGTCCATGAACCCTGCAGGTGGTTGGGCTGCCTACAGGAATGGGATGAAACTCTGTGTGCCCTGCCTGTACACAGCAAAGGAAGCATGTTGCACCTTTTTGCATCTTTTTGTGCTGTCTACCCACAGTCATTATCTGTATTGAAGAGAGTGAGTCTGTATTGAAGAGACTGGGCCAGGTCATCTTGAGCTTCTTATCAACTCACACCCCCCAGTCATTCTTCTCAGTGCTGCTCTCAGTCCATTCTCCCCCCAGCCTGTAGTTGCGCTAGCATGATCATGCGTACTATAGTCTAAAGAATAAGTATGCTGACTGCTTCTAGCTCTAGCTTTCTTCTAAACTTGTTCATGATAGGTCTATTAATCTCTCTGCTACCTGTGATGTTTCCTTATCATATCACTCATCTAAAAAACCTGCTAAATATATGTAAATTCTGGTAGCAATTATCATTTCCTGAACTATATACTATTTTTATACTCTTGTTCTCCTAGTGAGTTTTGTGTGCTATTTCTTATTTTATCATATATTAAATATTTTACCAGTGTCTACCAAAAGAGGTAGGATTATGTGATAGGTCCTCCATACCCCTTTGTCTTTCCAGCCCAGAGTTAAAACAAAGTTTTCTTTATAATGGCTTCTGCTTGTTTGTCCCCATAAATTGTTAGCCAGGGACGTTGCTCTGCCTCATGCTTACTACCCATGTATTGTAAGCTGTTGTCCCTCATCTGAATCCCTTCACTGTCTGCAGGGAATGGATCAGAGTGGAGCAAAGTGTCTGGGACTGTAAATTTAGCACTGTGGGCTAAAAGGAATTGTGAAAATGAGGCATGGGATTAGAGAGGGAGCTGTGTTAAGAGAAAATCCTGGGAGAAAAATGTAAGTTTGGATGATGAAATAGGAAAAGAAGGAATAAGGTCTGTTGAAGTAGGATTGTGGGGGCGATAGAAGTAGGTGAGCAGAAGGGAGAGACACTTTGTAATAGGCTGTCTATAGTGGGAAAACTGGAATTGTCTTTTTTTCAGAAACTTTTAGCGGTGGAGGTCAGGGCACAAGGGCTTGATACAAAGCCTTTGGAGGTAGATACAATGTTGGAGCCAGATTATGGAGCGGATGGGGATAATTAAAAGTAGCCACACAAGAAGATTAGAGGCAGCTGGGCTTCACTAAATTTGCACAGGGAACTTTAATTGTGAAATTTCTCATTTTTTTCTTAATACTAAATCTAGGGTTTATGTGTGCTGTCAGATTTATGTTGGGTGTAAGTAATTGGAGGGGCAGTTTCATTTAATGTTGGTTATTTCAGTCATTTTGGACTGAATAAATAGCATGAATCGACTGTTAAAAATGTATCGAGGGAGAGTGGAAAAGGGAGCAGGACGATGTCTAATCCAACAGAAAAGTTATGTGTGCTGCTCCACAAAGTGTTAGCAGATCTTTGCTGGGTAGCATAAAGCGGAGAATCTTTTCAGTTGCTAATATGTTCTGGAGCTTGGATCTGTGAATAATGGTGCTAACAGAGAGATTTGAGATGTGTATACATTTGGAAGACGAAGTGTGTTTAGGAGAAGCATGCATGCTTGCAGAATGAGATGTGTTATTAATGATGTACTTTGTTTTGATGAAAAAATACTTAAAAGTTTTTAAAGCTGTATGTTAATCTTGCTGTAAGCAATGTTTTGTGCTGGTGAAATATGGAAAGCATTATTTTCCTTATACAGTGTATTCAACTCAGAATTTTATGACTTGAGCCTGTTACTATTACCAAGTTTCCCATCTTGTGCGACACAGCAAAATTCTTGTCTTGTAACTTCTTTAAAGCTCGTAACTTTAAGTTGTGGTCTACGTGAAGTGTCTTGTTTTTGTTCAGTCCTTGCATGAGGACTTGTCCACTACTATAACCTGTAAAAGAAGGTGGTGGTGGGTTCCTCATTTGTCTTTGTTCAGTTTCAGTTTCCAGTAATTGCATGTTGGTTGTTCTGGTTTGTTACTTTGCTGTTGTTCAAAATCTTTCCCATATACAAACTGTGTAGTCAGTAATCAGATCAATATACAGCATGTAGGTTGTTTGCTTGGAGTGTTTCACATTGTTAGCTATCATGGCTGTGCACTTACACACTTTAATTTTTCTTTGAACATGGTCCACAATGTGACCGGTATTATGTTGCTTTTTTCTCCTTGCTTGATGCTAGACTTAATTATCTTTGTATGCTTGTTTTTCAAATGGGTTTAGCAGTGTTAAGTGGCTGACAGTGCAGATGTGTGCCTATCATTAGGTGTGTTGGCACTGTATGTTTGTTTTAGTCTGGATTTGGATACAGAGCACACTTTAAAGTGTAGCTGCTGATTGTCCACACCTGCTCCCCAATAGAAAGTTAAAGCACAGCTGGCCCAAGCACCTTCTGGGTGAAACTAAAACAGATAATGTATTCCTGCTGTGAGGGTCAGTTTAGGTCCCAGCCGTCATAGCTGGAAATAACAGCTCTTTCCTCTTCCTAAAGCCCTGTTATGTGGGTACTGAGTCTCAGCTTGGCACATCTGCTCCTACTGCACTGTTGGCTAAAGACAAGCTAACTTTAAGTTGCTAACACATCAGTGTCAATCTTGGACCCAATGTGCTTGTAAGAATTTTATTTTTCCTTTGAGAAGGTAGGTTGTGATGTTGAAATGAAATCAAGGGATATCCTTACCTTGGGAGAATTGTTTCTCTTTTGCTTTCTATTTATCTCAGTTCGATATTACTCAATTTAATGTATGTCAGCTTTTTACCGGGTTATTTATATAGGCTTAGGTTAGTTTTCAAGTTATTCTACCTTTCTGATGACACAGTTGAATCTTCAAAACCTTTTCAAGCTCTGGTATACTTCATTAGAACAACAAAAGCTCCCACCCTTTACATTCATCCCCACCTCATTTTGCTTTTCTTTACAGTTTCAAGTGATAAAACAGGAATTATACAAACTAGCAGTTTCCCAATTTTTACTTAGTTGTATGTTTTCAATAGGTAAAAAATGTTTAACAACTTTTGTATCTCCTGGGGGGACAGAGATACTTCAGTAATAAAGCAAGAAGTGAAGTTGTCCTCCTCTCTCAGGACAGAATGTAACCTGTTGTAGATTAATCTGAGGCATTTTCTCTATATTTTCTCAGTGTTGCTCTGCATTTCTTACAGGTGATTTTGAGCAGCTGTTCTGGTATTTTTGTAAAGTGCCTTGTGTACAAATGTAATGGATAAAGAATTCTGCTTAAGCAGCATTTAATCTTCATTATATATGTGGGATGCATTCATCAACTCTGATTTTACAGTTGGATCAGTCCAGGGACTGATCGGTCCAGGGACTGCCATTTTCCTTGGGAATTCCATGTATTTTGCTTTTCCATATGACCCAGTTGTTGACTGCGTTTAATGAGTTTTACATGTTTATTCAAAGCCTTGACACTGCACTGCAATATTTTGGTGTCCTTCTAGAAATACCTCTTTGCGGCCTAAGGTGGGTAGGAAAGTAACAGCTTTCCTTTGTGTGACTGCTGGGGTTTAGCTATTTTGAGTCATTTTGGGCTCTGAGAGTGTAAATGAAGGAGGCACTGTGCTAGCTGAAAACACAGCATTTTAGTTCTCGGGTAGCTGATTTGTAAATAACTTCTTCCTGGAAATTAATAATCCTGTCTTATTCGTTGTGTACCTTATATATGAAAATGACTGCATCTTGTGAATTAGCCTTACAGTAGTTAATTCTGAAAGCACTTAGATGACAGAAGGCAACTTTAATGTTTCAAATCTCTCAGATAATGTACATCCATCTGTTCTTTAGTGAATGCATCACCTCTTTGCATATTGATGATTTCTGATGTAATTAAATTTTGATAATGTGTTTTACAGGCTTCTGGAAAAACCAAGTTGAGCTTATTTCTGCAAAAACACAGTAAAACTCAAATCATTTATGACTGAAGCTAATTTTGTGAATTGATGGTCACTACAAAAATGCAGGAATAATTAAAAAGATGTAATAGTACTAGTGTGTGTTCATTTTCTTAACTGGCTGGAATTTAATTTGGGTATATTAACAGTAACAATAGTGTTATTTTTGTCACTTAATCATTTAGCAAAATTATGCATTTTATTACTTGCGTATTTCAGTGCTGACCTGTCGCATCAGTTGCTTACAGATACAAATTGAAATTATGTATTAAATTAATGAAACAAGCACAGCATTTGAAGTTTCATCAAGTAAATTATATTATCCTAAACTGATAACTGATGCATATATTTGAAACAATGCGGTTGATAGTAGAAAAATAGATGAAAATTTTTAAACTTTATTCATGGCTATTTACAGCATCATTTGAGGTGAAAGCTAAGTTCGCTAGATTGTGAAGATATGAATCTCTTTTTTGGTCTTTATTATTCTGATCTTTTTATGTAATTTAATGCTTTTAAAAATCCAAATCTCTTATTTTTAATGAGAAAACAGGATGCAGTGTTGTCAAGCTCATAATGCCCAAACTATGCAGCAAGCCTGATAAATAGGTTGCACTAATGTCAGATTACATATGCAGTGAAATTTGATGTTTGATGAAATGGAGTTACGAAGCATCACTCCAAAATGCTGAGGTTTCTAGGCTTTTGAGAAAAAATGTTAAGTGAAAAGCTGTGAATGCTCCATCCCTTGCAGTGCTCAAGGCCAGGTTAGACAGAGCCGTGGGTGGCATGGTTTAGTGGGAGGTGGCCCTGCCCATGGCAAGGGGGTTGGAACTAGATGATCTTGAGGTCCTTTCCAACCCAAACTATTTTATGACTCTATGTTTCTACGATTTCTCTGCGATGTACGAAGAGTTCACTCTTTTTCAAATGCTGTTTACTGTATATAGAAAATCAAACACATTTGGTTTTGATGCCCCTTGCTCCTGAGGTTGAAGTCTTTTGGTTTGGATCACACGCACACCAGTGTCCTGATGCATTTTTTCCACTCATATAAAGCAGGAATCAGCGCAGCCTCTGCTTGCTTCAGTCATGTCCTTGCCTTGATGTGTAGAGCTTAGTTGTCTTTTTAGTATTAGCTTCTTCTTCTTTGTTTGAAGCTAATTGCTGGTGGACACATTCTCTGGAACACAGACTTTAGCTTTTGAGCTTGTAAGGTTTTATTTGGGGCAGTTGTCATGCAGGTGTACATATGTGAAAACTTGAAAACCATGTCTTTGGGATTTAAGTAATGTTTCCTTGAGGAAGTGGGAATAAGCGTGCAGACTCTATGAATCCTTCTCAATGTAGGACTTGAAAAACATCTGTAAATGTGTTTCTGTGGCTTTCATGGTAGCATACAATGAAAATTACCTTAGAGCTATGGTTTCTGGTACTTTCTTCTCACTTAACATTTAAGTTCAATGTTTTCACAAATGTCATGGAGCAGAGTCGGAGTTTTTCTGTTCCACACCTCCGTCATTCAAGGCTCTAGGTTTTTTGTTGTGAGATTATTATTATTTGGTTTTTTAAACAATAAGAGATAGAGGACTTTCTAAATAAAGAAGGCAGGGGAGAGGTTAGGAGAGTATCTTCCTGTACTCATGGAAATGTATTTTTTTACTGCTCCTGCTCCAAGGAGACTCAGCAGTCCTGCTGTTTTCCAGTGTTGTATTGTGCTATCTGAATCCCCCTTTCGGTATAGCCTGCTGAGTGTGTGGTGCAGTCTATGGCCACCTGAGGACAGTAGTTCTATAAATGTTTAAAAACCTAGTTATTTTTTCTTCGCATACATTTTCATGTGCATGTGAATCTGACTACATTTTGTTCATGTCTTTCTTGATCTACTCAGCATAAAACTTGAATCCTGGGGTACTGGAGTCAGGATGTGCCAGCCTCAAAGGTTATGTAGCTAGAAACCTAATGCCAAATTTAAGATCTAGTTAGAATGTTTTACATTCCACTGTTCTTGTTTATCATTTGCATGCACATGTATGGCCAAGTGTGTGGATAATCTGGAAATTGTGTTAGGTTTTTTTTTTATTTCTATTAATATGCACCTAAATTTGGCATGGTTTTTTAACTTCTCTGAGCCTCATTTAACAATTCTTATCACTTCATCAAGTTTGGAGAACTTCATTGCTAGCAGCAATTTTTGCCAGGCAAGCTATGAGCTGTTTCTGGCCTGCACAGGCTGCCTAGTGATATCTACTTTTGACCACTGGGCATCAGTGCAGCCAATGTAAGACTTAAGAGTGATAAGGCTGTATACTTTACTGGTTGTTCTCTTTTTCATTTACCTGAAAGAAGATCATAGTAACACGAAATGAAACTTTAAATTATATCCAAAAATATGCCTGCTCTTAAGGCATAAGACCAGAAGTAGTTAATAATTTTTGAGATATATATTATGTCTGTAATCAGATAAGAGGGAATATAAATTCCATTTGAAAATTATTTTTGTCCAGTTATTAGCAAGTAACATACTTGGGTCTTTTGTTAACATGAATGCTAATGGTTCTTGTGAATTCTCTAGGAGGACAAGCAGTTTCTGAATTTTGCAGAATGTGCTGCGTACAGAGTTCATGATCACACTTTTTGATAGAAGAAATAGCTTGCTAGAAAGTTGTCTGCAGTTTTGTTTTCTCCAGTTGTGTCACATACAAATTATTCCTGGATTCTTGGAATTCGAAATCAGGAGTAATACTTTGAAATCAATTTTCAGTACTTTAATTAACAAAATACAGCTTTTCTAATTTTCCACCTTTTATTTTTTGTCTCTTTAGAATGTGAAAGCATTTGCATCTTCAGATAGCCTAGCCAAGGTCCAAGAAGTAGCAAGCTGGCTTTTGGAAATGAATCAGGAACTGCTCTCTGTGGGCAGCAAGAGGCGACGAACTGGTGGATCTCTTCGAGGTAATGCTTCCTCAAGCCAAGTAGATGAGGAACAGATGAATCGGGTTGTAGAAGAGGAGGAGCGGCAGCAAAGACGACAACAAGAAGAACAGCACATTGGGAGGAATGGGGAGATAGGAGGAGAAGAACCTGGATTTGATGACGGGCACGAGTCTCGGCAGGAACAGTTAGAAGAAAATAACAATAGACTTATTACAGTGGATGAAGAATCCACTTGTAACCAAGAAGAAGATGATGATGAGCATACTGGTGATCAAGAGGAGGAGGTGGAAGAGGAGGAGGAAATGGACCAGGAGAGTGATGATTTTGATCAGTCGGATGACAGCAGTAGGGAAGATGAACATGGTAACAGTAACAGTATCCCAAATTCCAATAGCATCATGGACTTGCCCATTCACCAGTCATCGCCATTCTGCGTAAAGACAAAGGTGAGAAACTACTTTTTTGTTTTATTGCTTGTTTTTTTAGTCCTTGTTAATTCAGGATTTTGGTTAGCTATTTGCGTGTTTAATTTAAAGTTTTACAATGAAGCAAGGGTTTTACTACTTAGAGCTCATTATGAAGAATTCACGTAGTCCACAAAAATTATGCTGGTTTAGTTGTTAATAAAATCATTTGCATGCATTTGGCATGAGCAAATACTTTTATATATTTTAAGGAATAAGGCTCTGATGAGCATGTTCAAAAGATCAAGGTGCTTCTTTATATTTTTTCATGTCAATTCATGCACTTAAGACCCTTTCAACATTATTTATGGTATTTTCCTTCTCAAAGCAGGCAAGAAGGAAGGTAAGCAGTTGTGCATCTGTGATGGTCTTTGAGAATATCCTGTTCATTTAGATCTGGTAATACTGAATTCATTGACAAATCAGATAAATAAATAAAGGGTTAGGGAGTATTAGCTCTAGTGTAGGTTAGTAGTTCACCATATGTTCAAAATTTTTCAGGGAGGATGAATAGTGCTAGCTCTTAGCAGCAGTGAAAAATGAAAGAATGAACAATGATACTGAGTAATAATAAACGTCAGGAGAGTGCTCTTGTGGAAGAATGGTATTCCTAAGCCTATGTACCAGTTTCTTTTTCTTAAGCATTAATTGGTAGTAGAACACCTAGCCTTTTCTCACTTTCCAAGAAACAAAATGGCAAAACCCTCTCAAATTTTTACAATGCACTTGAAAAGAAAAATCCCACCCAAAACACCTGATGATAAACAAACCCACAAAAATCTGTTAACAGAATTTAACAGGGTTCCCTGTGTGTTTGAGCATGAACATAAATGTACGGAGATGGAGAATTGGTCTTGAAGATGTACCGGAATAGGTAAATAAGATGAACGCTTCTGGAAGCTGCAGAAATACGGTTTTAGTAATAGCAATTAATATGTAATTCACTTGTCAGTTGAGATATTTTAAACACCATCTTTGATTTTTGTAAAGTCAAGGTTATCACATAATTTTATAGTAAATTATATATTTTCTATTGATAATTCTACTGTTCAAGGTATGAAATACATGCTTTCTAATTTGGAGTGAAATACTGTCATATTCGTGTCATTCACTTGACTTCTTGCAGCTTAAATTCTCGGTTTTATTCTCGGTTTTAGAATGTTGGTTTTCCCTGTTTTAGTATGACTTACTGAGTATTCTGTAATACCTTGCATCCTTACACTCAAAAATATATTTTTAAGTCTCTGAATTGGAAACTTTGTATTGCTTTGTAAATAACCATAATCAAATTATGTACAGACAGAGCAGAGCATAGTTTTTAGTGGTGGTCAGTTCTGAAGTTTTCATCATTGTCTCCAATAATGAATGTAGGGCTTTTTTTCCTTTCATTTTTTTTTTAAGTAGCATTTGACATAAACTGAAACAAGCTGGGCTAGCCTGAAGGAAATTGTCTGAAAGATATTTTGTATGGATGCATAATTTCTATGTGGTCTGATAGTTGCTTTGCTTATTGTTTTGGTGCAGTGCTAGCCATTTTCATCCTTTGTCTCCAGTCTGTGCTCATGCAAGAACTTTTGGGGAGCTAGGTAGTGATCTGTATTTGGGACTTATTCTTGATTCATGGTGCAGCTCTATTTTAGGTAGTTTTAACCGTGTACCTTAAGTATCAGCTTGAAATGAGAAGGCTGGTGATTCAAGAGAGCCTTTGTTACATTCACTGAGGAGTCTTGAAGGGTCCTGCTCTGTGCTGACTTCTGCATGAACTGTAGCATATTTTCGGAGAAATTTCACCATTTATAAACAGGAAAGAGTTCAGCAAAGTGAATCTAACTCCAGCTTGGGTTAATAGTTTGATAGCTATCATCTGTGTTTAAATTTCTGCACCTTAACTTTATTCTTGTTATCTGAGGTTTTTTTTTTTTGACCTTTGCAATTTATTATTTTCATGTTGTACCAAAGAGCTGTTTAATAAGCAGGGCTTCTTTCCCTAAGTACATAATAAAGTTCATTCCTGAAAGGTCTTTTCAATATAAATAAAGGCACTGTGTCTATTGGGCATATAATTTTTATTTTTTTAAATTCTCATTATGATATTTCCCTGAATGTTCTGATTTTTGCACATCCATCTTGAATCATAAATACCAGAACTGAGATTAAACTCCAGTAGCAACTGCAGGAAGGACAAATAAAATCTGTTCATGCAATATATTTACTTGTTTATGTAACAAAACTATGCCACTATCAGGTTTGACTGCAGCATTGCATTGGGATTTCATGTTCAAATGATTTGTCTTACATGTGTAAGGCTTTTTCTGAGAGCCTTCAATTCTGTAAGTATGGCTTGTGTCCTCTGTACCTAGGGATACAAATCGAAGTTCAGTTGTATTAAAGTAACTAGAGCTTTCTCCCACCCAGTGCACTTCATCGAAGCCTTTATTGTTTGTTAATTTTGTTCCAGCTTTTGTCATGCCTGTAATACAAAAATATTTTGTAGCGCAGGAGGACAAAGTAAATAATATGTTGGGACTAACAGAAACATACGCTTGATGCTGATTCTTCACTGATTGCATTGTATTTGTGGCATCCATTTTCAGTGCTCTGTGATGACTTTTGTATTAATTGAACCCCTTAGGAATGGAATGGTCATATAACAATTAACCACAGCGTAAGCATATGGATGTATTTACAGTGAATCATATATTTCACAGCAACTGCCCTTAAATGCTCTTACCCCTCAGTGCTTGTGGGATTCTGTAGCACTGCAAAGAAGAGAGTGTGTTACTGGTAGTCGCCATCACTGGGAAATAGCTCATGTAAATTAACATTCTTGCTTTTGATTTAAATAATTTATTCATACTCTTGAAAGTGTAGTATTAGCATGCGGGGGATATGGAACAACGCAACAACGATCAATGTGATCAAACGCTGAACAGTTTATTGTGCACAAGCGTGCCTT
>JASSUY010017030.1:2308-14682 GCA_032466535.1 Forpus xanthops
CTTCCCATTTCCCCGGGACTGGGGAAGAAAGAGGGGGGAGTGAGCAGAACTGTTTGAGGGGCCTCAAACCACAACATCCCCTCATCTAGATCATTGATAAAGACATTAAACAACACTGGCCCCAAGACTGAGACCTGGGGAACACCGCTAGTAACCTTTCACCAGCTAGATGTGACGCCATTTACCACCACTCTTCGGGCTCAGCCATCCAGCCAGTTTTTTATCCAGTGAAGAATACACCTAGCAGGCCATGAGAAGCCAGTTTCTCCAGAAAATGGTGTGGAAGTCAGTGTCAAATGCTTTACTAAGGTCCAAACAGAGAATGTCTACAGACTTTCCCTCATCATCCAAGTAGGTCACCTTCCAGCATCAGGTTGGTCAAGCAGGATCTGCCTTTTATGAACTCATGATGACTGGGCCTGATGCTCTGGTTTTCCCACACACGATTTATGATCTCACTCAGGATAACCTGTTCCATTACCTTCCCCCAGTACTGAGATCAGTCTGACAACCCTGAAGTTTCCATTTTCTTGATTAACTATATTACAGTTTTTAATCTCTGGTGAATTTGATCTTTCAAGCTACTTTTTATTAATTCGTTATCCAGTATGTACTCAGGTAACCATTCACAGGAAAGAGTATAAGTAAGACATTCTCTTCACAGACCAGAGTTGTGTCACTGACATTGGTGGCACTTCAAATTAAAAACAGGGCAGAAACTTTTTGACCTGTACTCTTTGAGAAAGCAGATGTAAACTAAAAATCAATACTTCTCTAAAGGAAAAAAGTAAAAATAATAGGTAAAAAAAAATCTAAGAGCCTGGATATATTATTCTCTGCACTCCAAAACAAAACAATCTCTAATTTAAATCAATTTTACATATACTTTTAGAAGTGATTAAAAGTTCATGGAAATGTTTATTTGTTTTTTCTTCTCATTAAGTGCAAAGTTGGTATATTTGCTCTAGCTTTAGGCTGACCCTTAGAAATTCTACAAGTAAATACAGAATATTCCTGTGTGTCATGTGTTCAGCACCAGCAGCTGTTTTTCTCCTTCTAGTAGCTGATACAGTGCTGTGGTTTTGACTTTCAGCCTGGGAACAGTGCTGATAATACCAATGCTTTCGGTTACCGCTTAGAATGTTTTGTCTGATCAAGGAATTTCTGAGCCTCATGCTCTGCCAGGGAGGAAGGGAAGCCAGGAGGAAGTAGACACAGGACACCTGGCACAAACTGACCAAAGAGGTATTCCATACTACAGCACGTCATGCCCAGGATATAAAAAACTGAGGGGAGAGACCTGGAAGGGTGGGGTTCGCTGCAGGGTTGGGCTTGGTATTGGGTTGTGAGCAGTTGTATTCTCTTCCTTTGTATTTCTCTTGTCATTATTATTATTGGTGGTAGCAGTAGTGATTTGTGTTGTACCTTAGTTACTAAAACTGTTCTTATCTCAACCTGTGGGAGTTGTATTCTTTAGATTCTCCTCCACATCCCCCTGGGAGCTGGGGGGAAGAAAGAGGGAGGAGTGAGTGAGTGAACTGCATGAGGGGCTTAAACCACAACACTGCGGAAATCACTGGCCTCTTAAGGATATTCCTAAGATTATTCCATTTTGTAACATAGATTTGGGGTAGTTGGCAATCCTAGAACCAACTTCTGTATGTAATTTTTGAGCTTTTACCAAAATGGAATGATGAATGTAAATGTCTGTTACAGAAAGCTCAGAGTCTAAACACGTCCCATCAGCTCCTTGTGTACCAAATGAGAACAAATCAGCTCTGCTCAGGTTCACTGATAAGGAATTGTAGTATTTTATTGACATATCTGCATTTGCTAATATCAATTGCTTTGTTTGCAGTGTATAAGTAAGAAAATTTTTATGATGGCAATAATGAAAGGGCAAAGGAATGGTGCCGTATGTGCCCCGATTTTACTGTCTGTGCTCTTTGCTGTTAGCAGTCCCTAAATTGAGAGGGATAGCACTTGGGTATGGACAACTGAAGGACTATAGGCCATATTTCACTTAAGTTCTGCTGCTAAAGCATTTATCCTCTTTGTAGAGTGTGCAGTGGATGAGGGTCAGACTAGGTCTGAGAAGAGATTTGTATGTAGGAAGAAACAGTGGGATCATCACAAGGAATGATGCATATCAAATCTCGCAGCATAGCCTAAGCATCTCAGCAGTACTATGGAATTAAATTTTCAGTGCCTTAGGCTGCTAAGCAAGCAGAAGCAGAAATGACATTGGTCTTCCTGGACCAAATAAGTGCCTTTGGATCAAAACCTGGCAGAATGATTGAATGCTTAACAGTATATCATTTAAATTGTCCAAGTAATACAGATGCTGAAGAACTAGCTCAATTCTTCCAGGTACTGAGTTCAGATTATATAATAAAGGTACAGTTATATTGTCTCAATCTGAATTTTACACCTAAAGCAAGAAGAGAAAGCTTAACTCCTGTGGATATGTAGTACATGGACTCCATATGCAATTGCAAGTGAAGACCTTCATTCACGTGTCTCAAGTTCTTTTATAACAAACATTTTGAGTGGTTTATGTCTGCTGTCCACGTGTCTCAAACTGGTTTCTGATTGGTTATTTTGTTCCCCTCAAGTTCACTTTCCACTCCCCTTTTTCTCAAGGTCAACCAACAAGGTCATCTAAGGCTGCCTGCTCATGCTCTACGTCCACATCTCCCCCTTTTTTTTTATATACTTGCTTGATCATTTTATTTATCACATGTTGTAGGCAAGACAGCAGACACGGAATTATTAACAATATGCAAACTATAATGAGCAATAATACTGAACCCCCTTTTATTATGAATGCTAACCATGTTAAAACAATAAAGATTGAAACCAAGTTGTGAGGCTGAAAAAGCCATCCTCTTTTTGCAATTTTTGAGTTTGGTCCATTAATTTAAAGCAGTTAGAATTTAATATTACAGTGTACTTGGTCACACCAAGCACTAGCATTTTGGAACAACAGGTTTGTCGGGGTTGCATCTTGGAGTCCAATTCTATTGTTCTAATGCTGTGGGTCTGCATCTGCACTGAGACGTGAATAGTTAAAATAAATTTCACTGCTTGGATTCTGCTTCAGTAACAGTAGGATGGTCCAAAACAGGCCACACCAGCCATGCAGGTATCCACCAAGGGCCCTGATCTGTGGAAACACAAGCATACCCTCTGCCTCAAGTTATCAATGGATATGGCCCTTCCCAGCAAAACGTTTGTGGTGATTTTACCCAAACTTTTGATTGATGAGTCCCTACAGAATTAGGCAAAATTTTGCTGTGTGATAAGATATGTCTGGTAATGGCCACGGTCTCATTTCCCTCTCCAATCATCAAGAAATTTTATACATAAATTGTTTTATATAATCATGCCTGTGGTGATTCTCCATTACCCCTTTTTGTTTTTCTATTAACATTTTTAATGTTTGATGACATCGTTCAATAATATCTTGTCCTTGTGGGGAACATGGGATCCCTGCCTTGTGTTTTGTCCCCCAGGGGTTTAGAAAGGTTTGAATTATAGTACTAATACAGGCAGGGCCATTGTCCATTTTTATCTGTTCTGGAATACCTAAAGCTGTGAAAGCACCATGCCAATGACGAATAACATCACAAGATTTTTCACCTGTCTCTGCCGTGGCCTAGACTGTGTGTGAAAATGTCATGATGGAAACATGAATGTACTTTTGTTTCCCAAACCCAGGGATATGAATAACATCATTTTGTCATAGGTGTAAGACACTGGTGGCACAAGGGTTTCCTCCAGTATGTGGGTGTGTTCCAAATGGTTGACATGTTTGTACTATTGTACGTGCCTCTGACCAAGAGACATAAATCTGTTTTCTGAGTGCGCTGATTGGTGATAAAAGGCATGTTGTGGGAAGAAAAAGGGCACAGCACAATCAGTATGATCAAGCTGATGCCGTATATTACTGGTTACACAGGTAGCTTTATAATAACATAGTATCTGTTTCTACTGATCATGCATTTTTTGATAGACTATTCTATATTGTTCGCACGCTGTCCTTGCCTCGCTCAGACCATGCTGATTGGTCCACGTCATTCTTCCTGGTAGGTACTTCTTGCTTCCTCCTTTGGAAAGTCCCAATATGGCTGTTTTCTTGTCCTTTAGTAACCATTATTTGTTTTCTAATAACATTTACTCTTGCTGGTTTATTAAGTGTTCATTCTCTTCCAGGAACGATCCCACAGCATGTGATAATCTAGCCTGTTCTAACTGATTTGGTAGAGGATTTGCTACTACAGGAGCTGTTAACCTATCAGCTCTTTGATTTCCCTCTATAATAAATCCAGGTAAATCTGTATGGCTACGATAAGGCATCATGTGCTCATCTAATAACATTTTTAACATTTTTAGACAATAAAATAAAGTAAGATTGGCAGGTTCACTCAGCCATGACTTTTCAATTCTAGTAACAACTCCGGCAACATAATTTGAATCAATAATGAGGTTCAATGCTCGGTGACAATGTTGAAATACAAGCATTACTGCAGCTAATTCTACAATTTGTGCTGACCTCTGAACTTCTTGTTCTTCATGATGCCATTCGTTATCCTCAATCCAAACTGTAATTGCTCTGCCTGTTTTACCTAAACCACCTGTAAAATAGGTCAGGCCTTTTGTAGGGTTATGCTGACATTTTGAAACTGATTTTATCTCTATTTCTGTTGTCAGGGAAAATAGCTTATGTGGTGGGTGATGTGGAGTAACTTGTCCACAAGTTTATCATTGCTATTTGTAGCTCTGTGTTATTCTGAAAAGCCCATTGAAAATACATCTTGGTTAAAGAGAGATAAATAGTCCCTGATTCGTGTCCCATCAATTCTGTTATTCTCCGCTGACCACAACACACTGTATGTGCTATTTGTTCACAAACAGTAACTATGGTTTTGGAGAACTGGCATGGTAAAAAGATCCATTCTAAGACACATAGTGGATCCTTTTCTTTTACATCCCATTGACCTATTAATCTTTTGAGGGACCTAGGTCCTTGATTAACATACAAAGTAACTGTGAGTTTGTAATCTATCCTTGCAGCTTCTCAATTGGTTAAAGCCCTGTTAATTTGTTCAATAGCGTGCTCACCCTCTGGAGTTAACTGTTGAGGCAAGTTGAGGGCAGGTTCTTTCTTTAATAGCTCAAATAGAGGTTGAAGTGTATCACTGTCTATACCTAAATGGGTTCACACCCAATTTATAATGCCAATTAATTTCTGTATATCATTTTGGGTGTTAACCTTGACATCAATCTTTAGCAGTTGAGGCACAACAGTCTGCTGGAGGATTTTCCATCCAAGATATTTCCATGGGGATTGTTGTTGTACTTTTTAAGGAGCAATAACTAACCTGTGCTTTTCAAGGCAAGATTTAGTGCTGGAGGTAATTTTTATAAGTTTCTGTGGTTCCTGACAGGCTAACAAAATGTTATCCATATAATGATAGCAAATATCTGTTGGGTATATCTCTCTTACCTCTGATAATGCCTTAGCCACATATTGTAGGACTGTTTTTCATACCCTTCAGTAACAGCCTAATGATAATGCTTTACCAGTTCCTGATGGTTAATAGAGGGAATAGAAAAGGCAAACTTTGGGGCACCTTCAACATATAAGGAAATAGTGAAAAAACAATCTTTGAGATCCGTAACAACATTGCAATTCTTTGGCCTCATGGTTGGGAAGGTAAACCTGGCTGCCTAACTCCCATGTTCTCCATGACAATATTAATTGTGTGGAGGTCATGTAAAAGATGCCATTTCCCTGATTTTTTCTTAATTACAAATACTGGAGTGTTCCAGGGGCTTGTGGTAGGAATCAAGTGTCCCAACTTTAATTGATTTATTACCAATTCTGTTGAGGCTTTTTCCAAATTTAGGGGCCATTGATCAACGCACACTGTTATTTCTGTCAGCCACTTCAGTCTCATTGGAACATTCTCATCAATGACCCTCATTAAAAAGGCAGTTGCGGGTGTAAAACTTGTTGTAAAGTATTTCTGAGCAAGACTAGCTGTTAGGAAAGCTTTGAGATAGCAGAGGAATGTTTCTGGGAATGTTTTGGGAGTATTACAGGAAGAGGTAGGCAAGATAAGAAGAAAGAAAGAAGCGAGGAACCAGTATCTAATGAGGGGACAACGAGAAGAAGGCATCCAAAAAGACAACCAATGAAGAAGTGAAGATATCCACGTGTGTGGTGATAGCGAACTCATTGTATTAGCCGCTCATGCACGCGGGTACTTTGTAGAGCCTATATCAACCCTGGACCTTCAGATAATAAATGATTTCATTTCCTAACCTGAAATGGGGTCCATGCCTATGTCTCCCTACATGCTTAAGTCATCCCTCCCCAGATGTTAAAAGGACAATTCACTGCATATGGGTGGAGGTTCACAGTACTCCCATCAGGATCTATTATTTGAATAATAGATGCACTTTGACGTGGTGTTGATGTTTTTCCTATTCCTTTTATATCTGTTGCTGATGAGATTGTCTCCCAACTCGATGGCCAAAAGGAGGTGCCTATGTATCATCTGCTCTGGTGTTCAGCAGGCAGTGAAGTTTGATGGTGTTAGGTTTACGCTGAGGGTTTTGTAGCTTGCACTTGATGGTTGGCCGCTGTTTTGTTAATGATTGCATCCAAAAAATGTGTGTCTGACCAGTTGACCCAAAGCCACTCATTCCTATGACTATGTCTTCTTCCAAAGGGGCATTTACTGTATGTGCATGGAATAAGGCAAGTCAGGATACATACCTGCACGGACTGTTGCTGGCAGGGATGGAGTCCAGACCATTGCCTGTAATTTTCCTTCAAAATTGGCATCACTTACCCCTTGCAGAACAAAAAGACCCTGTAGGGTGACAGTACAGCTGCCCAGTAACAAAGCACGAAATCCATTACCCAACAGACCTTTCAGCGGCAGTGGCACTTTATGCACTTTGGAATCTGCTAAGTTTACTTACACTGCTGAAGACACATCCACTCCGGCATTTCTGGGAGTGAAGGAATGGAAATGGACCAGACTCATTCTATATTGTGTGGTGCAGAGACTCCTTGTGTCTGTGAGCGGCTCCACAATGTGCTCCTCCTCCTATTTCCCAAGGCTACAATCAGTTCCCCTTTGATGTTATACCTTGACCGGCGCTGCTTAACATAGTGATGCCCCTTGGGGCAAATTGGAAAAAGACTCCAGACGCCATCTTCTGCAACCTGCGGGCAGTCACACTTAAAGTGACCAGGTTTGCCACACCTAAAACACAGCCGCAGTCTGATCTGCAGAGCTTCAGCTAAATGCCCTGCTAGATTTTCGTTAATGTGGTCTATTGGGCCAATACGGTTACATGCTTCAGTCATATCAATCAGTGTAGGATTTAACATTTGTAACACCTTTTGACAGTCCGAGCTTGCATTCTGTATTGCTAATTTCAATAGTAAGGCATATTTGGCACCATCATTCTTCACTTGCTTATCAACAGCCAACTGCAAATGATCCATAAACTGTATATATTTTTTGTCTTTTCCCTGTGTGATGCCTGTGAATGCCTTTGTGGATTTCCCAATATCCAGCACCTTAAGCATTGCCTTAAGAGCTAGTTCAGCAGATTGGTGCAAAAATCTCTGGAGCTAACCAAGCCTGTAGCTGCTGCGTGTTGACAGGAGGATCCTCTCTTAAATGCAGGATTCCAGCCTCCAAAAGAGGGTCCCCTAAATTCTTGCTGAGGTTTCCAATTGCCACCATATCGCATTGTTCCCACCAATAGGACAAAAATACTACCTTCTGTGTGTGGGTAAACAGCATGTCAGCAAGGGCTTTGATGTCAGAGTCATAAGCTCGCCCTGTAACAGAGTCTGTAAAAGGATCCTTGTACATGGCGAGGCTAGCCATACTGCATAACAGTCTTTCTCAGTTCTTTATCCAGTTCCCAGCTCAAAGGTTCCCAATCGTTAGGATGATTATTTCTTATTATTGCAGGAAACACCATCTCATTGTTCTTCCTGTCTGCTGCAGCTTGATTTTGCAATTTTTGACAGTGTTTGCAAGCATCAGAATCAATCTCTCTGCCACAAATGGCTACGAGAAGTACTGAATGCGGGATTTTGCTGTGGAGGGTATCAGCGACCTGTCCGCTGGCAGTGTTGCCAACGGAGGGGCAGTGGCAATTGGCTTGTTAGGATGATTAGCAACAGCAGCCCAAGATGGGGTCTGCAGCTTGCTAAGAGCTTCATAGACTAAGTGCCATGTCGTTAACAGTGGAAAAATTATTTTATAATTTTATAATTTTAGATGAAGCCTCCCAAAGTCTCTTTTGCCAAATCCCACTGCTTCAGCTGAAATGTCATCTGAGAATCAATGGCGACTCCTCACACTTAAAGTCATGCAAGTAAAGCATGAATAGCCTTCTCATCATATTTGATGCCCTGTTGCATTAAAATGCATGTTAACTGAGAGACAATAGTCTTCCGCTGACATCTGTGATCCCATTGTTCTGACGCTCACCTGTTTAAGAGGTGCTAATTTTCCTGGGAGGACAGCTCTCTTGTCCGCTGCCTAACTTGTTCAATCAGCTCTCCACCGTGGCTCTTCATTCTCCTTTAAAATTCCTGTTCGGTAGCCATTTGCGGAGACGTAGTACACAGACTCCATACGCAGTTGCAAGGAAGACCTTTATTCACTTGTTTCATGTTCTTTTGTAACAAACGTTCTGTGTATGCACTTTATAAGAAACATTCTGACTGGTTGATGTCTGCTGTCCACATACCTCAAACTGGTTTCTGATTGCTTATTTTGTTCCCCTCCAGTTAGCTTTCCACTTCCCTTTTTCTCAAGGTCAGCCAACAAGGTCTTCTAAGACTGCCTGCTCATTCTCTACCTCCACAAACTCCCTCTGAAGTTTTCATTACATCTGAGAGGATAACTTGCAATGTGTGCTTGACAAGTTTTACTTTCTTAATGTTTAAAGTATTTCCGCACACAGGATTTTGATGGACCACAAAGAAGGTGAACTTTTTATATGCTTCTTGTCTCTTTTCCCTTCCTTTCTAAAGAAACATTTGGGCCATTTCAGTCATATTTCAACCTCTATAAAGGAAAATACCACTTTGACAAGGAAAAGGAAGAAACGTTTCTGAGATGATATCACTAGTGAGTATACAAGAATTATAACAGTGTATTCTCAGTCTTATGCAGGATCACACATTGCAGTTAAACTAGAATTGTTTATGGTATATGGCTAGACTCCTGTTCAAGTATTCTGGATCAATCCCAGACTGATGTGAATAATCAGAAATACTAAGATATTGGGTAATGTTCAAATACATTTTTTTTTTCAAGCTAAGTAGATTACTTCATAAAATTTTCAAAGGAATATAAATTCAACCCCAAGAGGATTAACATTTGTTTCTGAATGGAATGAATTCTTAATCAAAGCAAGCAATATACAAAATTAAATTTATCAGATTACAGGTTTTCTCAGTGTGGGTTAGGAGCATGTTTTCCTTTTTCTTGGTGACACTGATGCAAAAAAGATTTATTAGTTGATTACTCATGGTATTGTCCTCCTTTACAGGAATAAGATTTGCCTTCTTCCTTTGATCAATGCCTATCATAAAAAATGTAAAAATACATCTGTAACTTTCAGCTAGGTTTCTGAATAAAGATAGGAAGTTGACCTCCATAATTTAAATAGAATAAGGAAAAATATGTATACAGAAAAACTATTATACAGAAAAATATTAGCTATGAGTAACATAAAACTGAAATAAACCATCTTCTGACTACCCAAAGGCAGATTTTTTCCTTAAGTATTTACATATAATGTCTTTTACATATTAAAAAATATAGACTTTGTCGTGCTGTTGAAATAGTAGTCCCTGTGATATTCAGATTCAATATGATTAACTCATAAATCCAGATTGTGGTAAGTGTAGGAAGGCTGCCAGATTTTTCATGCTAAAGCTCTTAAAGAATTAAAAAAAAAAAAAAAAGAAAAAAAGCAGAGGGCAAACCTTACGAAATAGAAATTCTCTTCTGCATAAGGACATGGACAAAAAAATCCCAGGACATGATGAATTATAAGTAAAGAACAATTGAAAGAGTAAAAAAGAGAGGTGCTATTATGTTGTCTTCTGGATAATTTATGTTATAGATGCTTAGCTTTCAGAGACAGGAAGCCACTGATCTGAGAATCATGATGAATAAGTTTGGATAAACTAAAACTTTGTTTTCAGCTGATGAAATCTGTGCAAATTAAAAAAAAAAAAAAAAAGAAACAAACAAGGAAAAGTACAGGAAAGAACAACAGATGATCAGAGGTAGAAAACAACTAAGAAAAATAATATTGCAAAGACTGAGTCAGGTTTTCAGGAAAAGTTGGACAACATGACATGTTAAATACAAACATACATGATGCCAAGAAAATTAATCGCAGTTTTCTTTTTCTACTACAATTGGATAAGGAGACTCAGTGAAATTATCCAGTGTCCCTTTTAAAGCAAAAAAGGAACCTACTCTTTTGGGGGCAGAGCATGTCTAACTTGTAAAATATCTTAGTTTTGGAGATGTGCAGCTAAAATACAAATAATTTTAAAGAGGTATTATAGACTCTCCAGGACAGGCACAGGCTTACTACACATAAGGCCAAATATGACCTTTTCAAACATGAACATTACAAAACATATGTAGTGTGGAAAAGAATAACATTTAATCACTATATAGTAAGATTATCTTCAATGCATCTGTCTTTCTAGAGACAGAGTATTATCATGAAATAGTTAGGTTTGGAAAAGACCTTAAGATCATCTTGTTCCAACCCCCCTGATATGGGCAGGGACACCTAACACTAAACCATGCCACCCAAGCCTCTGTCCAACCTGGCCTTGAACACTGCCAGGGATGGAGCATTCACAACTTCCCTGAGTAACCCATTCCAGTGCCTCATTATCCTTACAGTAAAGAACTTCCTCCTTATATTCAATTTAAACTTTTCCTTTTAACTTTTAACCCCTTCTCCTGTCACTACAGTCCCTAATAATAGTCCCTCCCCAGTATCCCTATAGGCCCCCTTGAAATACTGTAAGGCTGCTATGAGGCCCCCACACAGCCTTCTCTTCTCCAGGCTGAACAGCCCCAACTTTCTCAGCCTAAAATGATTTTTTTCCTGAATACTGCAGCTTAAAATAATTTAAGCAGGTTTACAATGAGGGATCACAAAAAATCTTTAGGATTCATACTTTATTTTCAAGCATCTAACACTTCCAACAGTAGCAATGTTTTCTTTAAAAAAAAAAAAAAAAAAATGCCCAAACCTATATTCTACTGGTTTTATGAAGATAATCTTGTTTCTTGTTAAGACTATGAATTCACTAAAGGAAGCCTTCCAGAACTTGAGACATCACCTTGTGGCAAATTATAATTAACACTACATTATTTACAACATGCGATTAGATACCAAGAGATTTTTCGAAGGTAGCATAAAAAGTTACAATGAAGGTGATAATGATAATGATTCTTTTGGAGAGATATACTTTTGTTCATTTTAGCATCCTCATAAATGTTTAAAGAATATAAATTAAGTTTCCAAGACAATTAATTTGTCTGTTTCTCATCTCCAGTGATGTATTTTAATTGCACTTTCATGTCTCTCAGCTTCAGAATAGAGGACAGCTTGCACTGATCACAAAAAAAAAAACCAAAAACTGTAAAAGTCCAAAAGCATAATGGAACAAATTCCACACTTCTGTGCCTTCAACTCATCCCCTATAATTTTTTACATATCAAGAAAGTTCTTTAAGTCTTAAACAGTTATAATTTGTTGAGGCAGGCAAAACTTATAATTTGGATGAAAAGGATATCTTAGTTCGTATTAAACGTGACAAACTAAATTTGCTCCATGAAGTAAAATCAATATGTGATCTCCATTTTGTACTACAATACACAGGATTAATTAATTTGTGTTTCAGAATATGTGCTGAAAAATAAAAATCAATTTCCTGTATTTCACAGCCATTAAGTCCTCACTCTTCAATCTTTCATCTGGTTTTGATCTTAAAATATGCCTTGCATTTAAGACATATGACTAGAGAATGTTTTTGAGTCACTGAACCTTGAAATGGAGCTTGAGTGTATAAGAAAGTTGATTATTTATCATAAAAAGCTCTCAAGCTAACTACTATTAAGACTTTTCCTTGTCATGTAAAATTAGCAGGCAGTAATAATTGCTATTTCTTTTAGTACTGGGTTAAGATGTTACTTGTTATCTGGTCCCTCTCAAAGAATTTTTTAAGAGAGAGCATGCTGCCTAGAGCTATATATTTAATAATTTATTTAGCAGGTGGTTTGGTT
>JASSUY010017031.1:0-25748 GCA_032466535.1 Forpus xanthops
GCTACTCTGAATCTCTTCCCTGCCCAGCCTGTAGCTGTGCCTGTCATTGCTCCCACCCAGTTGCAGGACCTTGCAATTGTCATGTTTAAACTTCATCAAGTTGTCATCAGCCCACCTCACAAGCATGTCAAGGTTCCTCTGGATGGCATTCCTTCCCACCAGTGTATCAACCGAACCACAGAGCTTGGTGTTATCAGCAAACCTGCTGAGGGTGCACTCAGTCCCACTCTCCATGTCACCAACAAAGATGCTGAACAAGGTAGGTCCCAGCACCTATCCGTGAGGGACACCAGTCATTAGTGGTCTGCAGCTGGACATTGAGCCGTTGACCACAACACTTTGTGTGTGGCCATCCAGCCAGTTCTTTATCCACCGAGTAATTCACCAATCTAATTGATATCTCTCCAACTTAGAGACAAGGATGTCAATTGAGATAGTGTCAAATGCTTTGCAGAAATCAAGATAGATGTCATCAACTGCTCTACCCTGTCCATCAATTCCGTAGCCCCATCATAGAAGGCCACCAGATTGGTCAGGCAGGATTTCCACCTAGTGAAGCCATGCTGGCTGTCACCAAGCACCTTGTTTTTCACATGCCTCAGCATGCCTTCCAGGAGAATCTGTTCCAAGATTTTGCCAGGCAGAGAGGTGAGGCTGACTGGTCTGTAGTTCCCTGGCTCATCCATTTTCCCCTTCTTGAAAATGGGGGTTATATTTCCCTTTTTCCAGTCATCTGGAACTTCTCCTGACTGCCATGATTTTTCAAATATGATGGACAGTGGCTTAGCAACTTCATCTGCCAGTTCCTTCAGGACCCGTGGATGGATTTCATCAGGTCCTATGCACTTGTACATGTTCAGGTTCCCAAGATGATATCAAGCCAGGTTCTCTCCTGCAGTGTGCCCAGGGTCTTCATTCTCACAATCTTTGCTTTTGCCTTCCAAGATTTGGGTGGTGTGGTCAAAGCATTCTCTGGTGAAGACTGAGGCAAAGAAGTCATTAAGAACCTCAGCCTTCTCCAAATCCAGGGTAGACAGTTCTTCCGATAGCTTCTGGAGAGGGCTCACATTGTCCCTAGACTGTCTTTGTTTTTGCAATGTTCTTATAGATTCCCTTGTTGTTACCTTTAACATCCTTAGCCAAGTTTAACATTAAGTGGGCCTTAGCTTTCCTAACCTGGTCCCTAGCTTCCTGGACAACTTTCCTGTATTTTTCCCATGCCACCTATCATTGCTTCTACCTCTTATAAGCCTCTTTTTTCCTTTGAAGTTTCCTCAGAAGCTCCTTATCCATTCAAGGAGGTCTCCTGGCCCTCTGGCAACACTTCCTTCTGTTTGATATGCAGCACTCCTGAGGCTGCAGCAGGTGTTCCTTGAATATCAACCAACAGTCTTGGACCCCCCTGCCCTCTAGGGCTATATCCCATGGAATCTTACTGAGCAGGTTCCTGAAGAGGCCAAAGTCTGCTCTCTTGAAGTCCAGGGCAGTGAGCTTGCTGCACACCCTTCTCACTGTCCTGAGGATCTCAAACTCGACCGTCTCATGATCGCTGCAATCATGGCTGCCCTGAATCATCACATTTCCAACCCGCCCTTCCCGTTTGGTGAGGATGAGGTTGGGCATGGCTCCTCTCCTTGTCAGCTCCTCTATTACTTGCAGAAGGAAGTTGTCTTCCACACAATCAAGGAACTTCCTGGTCTGCTTGTGCCGGGCCATACCATTCCTCCAGCAGCTGTTAGGGTGGTTGAAGTCCCCCATGAGAACAAGGGACTGTGAGTGTGAGGCTGTTCCTATCTGTCTATAGAGCTCTTCATCCACCAAGTCCTCTTGATCAGGCGATCTGTAACAGATACAATAATGTCTCCCAAAGCTGTTCTCCCTTTAACCCTGACCCACAAACTCTTTGTCGACTGCTCACCTGTCTCCAGACGGAGTTCCATACTCTCCAGCATATCCCTAACACAAATAGCAACTCCCTCTCCCCGTTTAATGGGCCTGTCTTTCTTAAAGATCCTGTAACCTTCCATTCCAACACACCATCATCTGTGCACAGTCACATAGTACATATTTCAGATTATATATCAAAACTCTTGGTACCATGGAATGGGTGAGATTCATAAAGAGAATCCAAGACTTGTTTCTCCCTTATCACACACCTAAACAAAATATAAAACTGGTGTGAAAAAATCCAAAATAGTGAAAAGCTTCTGTTAGCATCCTCTCTTTGATAACTGAGGTGCCCTTCAAATAGATACATGCTTTGTGAAAATGAGCAATTATAAATGACTTAATCAAAAAGCACTTAGCAGATGTTATATCAAGCACTGCTGATATATTGAAGTGCATCTTCCAAGTGGGCAACATTAGCAATATAATTATCTTGTAGGCAAGGAGAAAATTCACTCCGTGTTAATCTGTGTTTTTTATGCAACTTTAACACTTACATGATCTCCAGTGAGCGGTTCATAACAGCTGATGAAGGGCAGGTTTATTTTAGTGGAATGAATAGTAGAAGAGATAGAATTTCTTATCAAAGCTAACTAAAACAACACCTCCAGCCATGGGATTTTCTCATAAATCAAGTCTGGGATAAGTTTGCTGGGGAAGGAGGCAAACAGACATAGGAAAGCAGTATGTCAATCTTTTCTCTCTTTATTATGTGCACTATCTTTAAAGTGTTCTTTTCCTGTACATTAAATGAGGAAACTTCAATCCTTCCTTAGCATTTTAATAGGACTGAAACTGTATAGTTGTATTGATTATTCCATTCTTTCTTTTTGTACTACTAGGTAATGTCTTTCTGGATGATGATCTAGTGAAAGGAGACAGAAAAGCAACTTCCTCTGTATGAGGCATCATTCTTTCCTCAGATCTGTCAATTTTATTCTAAGATAGAGTTCTTTCCATACAGAAAAGGGTGAATATTTGTTGTGGAATTAAAGGATTGTGTCTGTCCCCGTGATAATTCAATGAAGTGAAAAATGTTTGGAGTGTTCAGGATGTTCTTGGGTATTCATATTTTTCATGTTCAATCGAAAATATTTTTCATACTTGTGATTAACAATCCTGAATGAGGAATATGAATATTTATTATACCTTACCTACATTAATAAACTGGGCACTTCCTCTGTCCTTATGATAGTGTTTAAAAAATCTTCCAGCTGGAGCACTTACATTTATTGAATCTTTATTCAGGTTTTAGAGGGAAAGAAGCCATGACTCATTAACAATTAAATGTCTTCTTTCAATTATAACTTGCCTTACTTAAAATTGTTTTATTCCTGCTAGTTTTGATTTGGATGACTTCAATTTCATCTTTATTTTTTTTTAAGAAAACTTTTTTTGAACAAACAATAAATGCCCTTTTTCTTTTTTTTTTTTTTTTTTTTTTCCCAAAAAGACAGTATGTAGCATGCATGTAACCTTCCTTCTAGTTTATGACTCTTGGACATTTTTTCAGTACAATTTCATAAGTTTTCTAAACAACATTAATCCTTCTGTGAGGTCAGTAATTCTTATATTTTCAAACTAGCAAAGATATTATTTGTGATGAAGAAACCCATTTCTTCATAGTGCTTTTCAGAATGTTCATAACATGGATTATGCCACTCTTTCCGTTGTTATTTTGACTTCTTCACTGCTGTTACAGAAATGTACCTTTTGATGAGAAAGAGCTTCTTCATCAACAATCTGTTCACTGTGTAAGTTGAGGAACCCATCTACCTTTTTCTTCATTATATAGATTTGTACATCTCCACCTACTATAAGGTATTTTCTTTAACTGTGTTCTTATTACTTCATTCATTTAGGTACTCGCTTTTCTTAACCAAAACATCTACCCGTTATGTTAAATCACTTGGACCCTCACTGACTTTCTCTTGTCAGTATAATTTTATATCTGCCCTTTTGACAGAAGAGTATACAAAAGTTGGTTAATATGGATATGCTTACTCATTATTCGTCCCTTGCTAAAGTTGTCGGTAATGCCAAACTGGAATATGACTGTGAATCTCCGAAGAGGATGCCATGAATTTATGTCTCAAAGTGACATCCAATTGGCATGTGAATCTTCTGAATTTCTGACAATTATTCATGCCATTCATGCACATTTGAAAGATGTATATAGGATCTATCTTCATTGTCTAATTTTATAAATGAGACACTTATGCTTCAAATCTGCAATAAAATACTGCATTGATTATAACTTACATTACGCAAATGAAAGAGAGGAGCAATAAATAAAAAGCCCACCCTTGTGTTGTGACATCAGATTTTAAATAGAAACTCTGTTAACACATACAAATAATCCTCTCTGACTCAGTTTGCCGCCTCAAATGATAGTTCTTACGATTGCTTCATTGCCTATAGCTCTGAGTGAGTAAGAGAGCTAGAAATAGTATAGCCATAATGAAAGTATATTAACATATCCAATCAAAAAACACATTAACAGAAGCAATAACACCCCTTCTGAACAATTCCTGGGATGAGATTCTCAAATTTCATTTATTTCTCATGATCTAAGGAAGTATAAAAAAGCTGGGAAAACTGCTTATCTGAATCTAAGCACTTAAATATAGTTTCATGATGCACCAGAAAGAATAAAAGTTCGAGTAAGGTATTTTTCCCTTTGGCTTGTGACTTTTGCAATGAGGGGATAGTTTGTGAGCACAGAGGTAATGGATGTTTTAAAGTTTGGACCAATTATATTTTGTCCTGGAAGAACGGTTCTACTTCACAACAAATATATGTTTTCCATGTCCTAAATGATTGGTTTCACCTTTCAAACATACTACTTTACAAAGACATCCTTTTTCTTTGTGATAAAAATTATAGGAGGTCTATATTGTACAAAAGAAAACAAACACTAAAAGGGGTCTTAGTGGCTGCCAACCTGCTAAGAGTGCAATTACCTGAACAAAAGGCTTAGGCCTATTAGAACTATCTGCCCACCTATTATATAAAGCCAAGATTTTCCTAAAGTCTCTAGAGACCACTCTTAGTTGCAGCATCTGTTTCCTTGGTGACAAAAGAAAAAAAAGAAAAAAAAAGTCAGAATATGTTTGACCTACTGTCTGTTTCTTTGAATTTCTTGACTCTGAAAGCCATAGAGTGAGCAATATGGTGTTGGTGACAGCCCTGCAAAAGCTCAAGTCTTTTGCCGCAGTAGGCAAGAGAAGTAAGCCCCAGAGGAGAGCTGCCAGGGCTGTCAGGCCTCCCTGTGGAGAGCACCTGACAAGAAGCAGTTCCTTGAGGAACAAGAACCACAGCAGCAGCAGCATGCCATTATTTCCCTCAAGGCTCTGGCATTAACATTTTTGCAAATCCTGTTCTGTAGTGTCTTACAGGCAGCTTGCTCTAATCAATACTTCTTTTTCCTGTGTGTAAAGCTGGAACTGAACGGGATCTGTACATCTGAGGCAATATAATAGCAAGACATATCTATTTAGTTAAGATGTACTCAAAGACAAGTCGGAGACAACTGGGACATTAGCTGTGTAAAGTGCATTTGCAGGGTGAAGAACTTCACTCTATTAAGCCACAAAGCCTTGGCAGCCTGTGAATGGTGAAGGTTGGAACAGACCACTGAAGGTCATTTAGTCCCAATTTCCTGCTCAAGCAGGGTCACCTAGAACACATTATTCAGGACTGTGTTCAGATGGCTCATGAATATTTACAGGAAAAGAGACTCCGCAACCTCTCTGGGCAACCTATTCCAATGCTCAACCACCCTCACAGTAAAGAAGTTCCTCTAGTTTAGTTTATGCCTATTGCCTCCTATTGCCTGGCACCACCGAGGAGTCTGGTCCCATCGTCTTGACACCCTCCCTTCAGATACTTATATACACTGATCAGATCCCCCTGAGCCTTCTCTGCTGGGGACCTTAGATACTATGAATTTTTTGAAAATAATAAAAATACAATCATACATTTTATGCAGTTGATTAAAAAAAAATACAATTACATGTGCTTTCCTTCCAGACAAAATGTGGTAATATATGGCTTGCCTGAGTAGTGCTTCTTAACTTACTGCTGTATGTGATCATTAATGACACATGAAAGGAAACAATGGTGTAATGCTTTGTACTTACTTTCATGTCACACGTGAAGTTCCTCTCAAAAAAAAAAAAGGGGAATGAAAATGTCTGATTATTGCCTCTATGAAAATATTAACAAGCTCATATAAAATTCCACGTCAAGCTAACAGACTGTCTTGGCACGTGTTTGTATGATGTAATATACTTCAAGAACATAGAAATGCTCACTAAGCATACTATACAAAGCTGTTAGTGTGAGACTGGTCAACAGAAGTATAAATGTATTTGAAGAAATGATTAAAAATTAAAAAGGAAGGAACAGTCATGGAAAATTTGCACATTATAGTTTTGCATATATATGGGTAAACAAAGCTTTTGTAAGATGATTCAGGTGAACACTTGTGGTTTTTTGTATTAAAGTAGCTTCATAACTCAGTCTTTAGAGAGCAGGCTTAGCTCTCTAGTGATGACTTTCATTTAGAAACTAAGCATATAAATCTATATATTTAATGCAGAAGCTTATTTTATACATGTGAGATTTTCAACTTTTCACAGTATGTTTGAATCACTAATTGCTAATTGCAGATTCTCTCACTGTTCTTTTTAGTGACATATTTGTACCAGCTACTGAAAGATTACATCAAGAACATCAATTGGTGCATAAATATTTATGAATACTTAAGTGGAATAATCAAGTATAATAAACTCTCCAGAGATACTGCTGGTATCTGAAGCAAATATAAAGAATCAAAAAATCTGTACACATATGCTGTGAAAAAGGTTAACATTTGCCTTGCCAGAGTCCCTCTCTTTTTAGAGGAATTAATTTGCTTTTGAAATTTCCAAACAAACTTTTAACTTGAAACACTTTTTGAGATTGGAAAGAGATCTCTAGGCTAGTAAAAATTTTACTCCCAATTTACTTTTTGAGAGATAACAATGACAGATTGCTTATGATTTAAAATTTCGTTAGCACTACAGGTTTTTTCCTTTGGAAATATAGAGCTACTTTCATTTCTTATGGTTTTACTAGCACCAGACAGTAGACAGCCCTGCTCAGCAAAAAAAATTAACCATAGCAGTGGGCACCTACAAGGCACCTTGTTCCACCCTATAAAGAAAGATACATGCCTTTCAAGTGGAGAAGCCTTAAACTGTGCAAAGTGGAGAGAGGTATTCCTCATTCTTGCTTCCCTTTAAAAGGACAGCAAGATACTGCTGATGGATATCTAGAGGAATTTGCCATTGTTGTTGCTAATTTTTTGAATTTGACCTGTTTTTTAACTTGGACTGAAATTGAAGTATTGATTCTGAAATTTCATATCAGAATGTCTCTGACAACTTACTGGCTGCTAAGAAGCATAATTACAGATAACAACTATATTACATTACATGTAAAATACAAAAAACCTGATTCTGCATAATGATGACATTTGTGGAAAACTTCATAGAAAAATAAAGTTTTTTTGGCAGAAGCAAAGATCTGGAATGCAGATACAGCCAATCCCTCATATTTTTTTTCTCTCTGCCAGCATGCTTACCCTCTTTAACACATTATTTCAAACTCTAGTCAGTCCAACCTTTTTCTATTAACTTGCTAGTTCCAGAACTGTCAACGTTAGGCTTAATAGGCAGCTGTAACATGTCTGCTTCACTGGAAAGAGAATATTATCCAGGAAACCTGCCTTTAGGCTTTTTATCACCATTCTTGGACCACAGCCTTGTCTAAGGGCTTTACTTTTACTGTACTCCTTTACATTTCTAGTCTTAATGGACTGATTTGTTTGACTCTAGATCAAGCAGTACGATATTTAGGACTGATAAAAATTTTCTTTTCAATTCTGCAACTGATTCCCTGTAGCATTTTAGTACAGAGACTGGAATTTTAGTTCCAGAAAATAATATTCTGCCCTTCCCCTGATCCACAAAAATTCCATGAATTAAGTATAAAACTTAGCAATTCAGTTGACTTATTCCTGTGATACTTATTGTGAAACCTCTTTCACTGCACTGTCAAGGCTTTGAGAGTCTTGAATATTATTTTTTATTGCTGTATAACAAAGCTGATTGCCCAAAAATCCTGATTCAATCTTGGCAGTTCTAGGCTATGATCTTGCAATGAAGTCAGTGATGACAGTGATCATTGCAAAAGTTGAAAATCAAGAATCCACACAAAGTAAAAGAGGTTAGGGTATACTCTAAAGAACTGATTCCTGTGCTTATATTCTATTAACTTATATAATGCTGAAGTGATTTGTTGAGTTTGTCCCTGGAAGATTTTCATTTCAGCTCATGACAAGCAATAAGCAGCACCATTGGTCTTACAAAAAAAAGCGGTAAAATACTGGCATTTAAAACTGATCACAATCACTATATCAAATAAAACAGAAAATATTGAGGTTTTTCATGGTAATCCATTTTACAGCACATCCCCTCTTTGTAGTTCAGGCATGTAGTTATTATACGTAAGGTACTCAGAGGGAACTGTCATTGCTTGTGCTATCCCTATTCACTGAATAAAAGTCTTCAGCATCAGAGCTTGGTCTCACGTATTTCATTACCATTAAATGCAGAGATATAAATAAAAGAACTTTGATGTTCCATTTTGATTTCAATTTCCAAAGGCATTTCATAAAGCTCTGTAATGTTCAGCCAGTGATGCTGATTCTCTTTAAATACCTTTTAATATTAGTTAAGACATTATTTTTTTTTTTTCTCATTGAAAATGTTTTCCTCAGTGGCATTTAATAATTTTCAGTGTCAATTATTTTTACTCCATTTTATGGAGAGATGGATTACCGAGCACAATTAAATATGTAGTTGCAGAACAGGTTTCTATAAATGTATAATCATATTCTATTAGTACTTATTCCTAAATAATAAAATAATGCATATTTGTAACTATCTTTTTTCCAACTCTTCATATAGGAGGAACATCATTTAATGTGTTACTTTAAAAGAAAGGAGCAGAAATACATACTAACCAGGCTTTAAAGCCTTCATTTAATTTCCTTTTCTCTTGGGCCACAAAATAACTCATGAAATATGAGATATTTAGTATGACTAATTAGTCCCCATCTGATGTTTTTTTGTTAATATTATTATCATATTAATTAGCTAATTACCCTAACATTGCCAATGGTAATGAAATGAAAGCAATGCCACAACCGTTCTTGTGGAGTTCTAGGCTGGCAAACCTCATTGCGTTTAAAGTAGTTCTGAAAAAACTTAAAGGTTTTGGGGGGAAAAGAAGGTAAGAGTTGCACCTCATATCAAATCTATTTGTTTGATACAACAGAAAGCCTAAACTGCAAGACAGCAGCAAATCAACATGCTTATTTTACTGATATGTGTTACTTTGCATACTGATACTCCATTTCCCACCTATAAAAAGAAAACAGGTACCATAATAAAATTTTATTTGTAAGACTAGCAGAAAATAGCTCAAAAATTCACCATATAGCAACTGATTAAATGGGTAGCTAGATTTATAGATATAGGTTTGGTAAGTAAGAGATTATTGTGATGGGATTCTTCAGAAGACTGACAAATCAGGCCAGATTTTGAACTTTACTGAATTTTACAGTGGCATACTTCTTGCTCCAGTTGTACTTAAAAGCCTTAAACAAGATCACTACATAGAATCATAGAATAGTCAGAGTTGGAAAGGACCTTAAGATCATCTTGTTCCAAGCCCCTGCCGTGGGCAGGGACACCTCCCACTAAACCATACCACCCAAGGCTATGTCCAGCCTGGCCTTGAACACCGCCAGCAATGGAGCATTCACAACTTCCCTGGGCAACCCATTCCACTGCCTCACCACCCTTACAGTAAAGAATTTTTCCTCATAACCAATCTAAACTTTCCCTGTTTAAGTTTGAACACATTACCCCTTGTTCTATCACTACAGTCCCTAATGAAGCATCCTTATAAGGCTCCTTCAGATACTGAAAGGCTGCTATGAGGCCTTCATGCAGCCTTCTCTTCTCCAGGCTGAACAGACCCAACTTTCTCATCCTATCTATAGGGGAGGTGCTCCAGTCCCCTGATCATCCTTGTGGCCCTCTTCTGGACTTGTTCCAACAGTTCCATGTCCTCTGTGTTGAGGACACCAGAACTGCACACAATATTCCAAGTGAGGTCTCATGAGAGCAGAGTAGAGGGGCAGGATCACCTATTTCGACCTGCTGGTAATGCTTCTTTTGGTGCAGTCCAGAATACATTTGGCTTTTTGGGCTGTGCACACACTGCCAGCTCATGTTCATTTTCTCATCAACCAGCACTCCCAAATCCATATGTAAAATTGTTAGTCTTTCATGCCTATGTTCTGAATTATCTGTGGGTATTCAATAACATGAAGCCAATGATATAGAGCTGGTAACAAATGCTGTGCTTCTTGGTATTTTCAGTCACTGGAATCCAAGAAATCAGGTGGGTGAGTTCTTTTATGAGAGGCCAAAACCAAAGTGGTTTTGTCTTCTCTGATTTTCTGTACTCATGTCTGATATTTTTATGCTATTCTCCTCTCCCTCGTAAAAACGGAGTCTGCTTTGTCCTAATTCTGCTGAGTTTCCTTTGTTTTGTCAGTTATCTTTTTGCATATCCAGTACATCCTATTTGCTCTCCTTCATACTTTTCTCTGTCTTGTACTTTTGTGTTAATTGGATACCCTTTACATGCCACCACACCCAACTTTGCACCTTTGTGGTCATACTGCTTGTTTATTTAGTAAAATGTTTGCACACTTACTAAGATGCTTATACATTGTGTCTGACTAGACCATGATGCAAAATATGAGCATACTGTTGTTAAACTAATGTAGTTTACTTATAACTGGATTAAAGGCCAGTTAATGTTATTTACGTAGTTATGAATACGCTTTTAATTTGTAGGTGGTTTAGTTACAAGGTCTAGGGGCAGAGTGTCAGCTCCTGTTGATTGTGACAGAAAATTATTACCCTGACATTTTTATATGGGAGCTATGCAAGGCATGTTTGGTTAACTCACTTCAATGTATAATGAAAAAGCATTAATGTGTATTCCATGTCTCAGGTCTAAAATATAAAATTATTTTATTTCACTACAGTATTGGTAAAATAAAATGGACATCACTTTTCTTTGTGATAAACATATCTTAAAAACTACTTCATTCTCTATCTCCACAATGTTAGCATTAGACTTGGTTGTAGTTTTAAACTTGTGGAGATAATAGCCTCTTTGATGAATTCAGATTTCTGGCCTAATAATCTAAATTGAGTCCATGAAAATAATCTGTTTGGGGTAATTCCACAAGAAGGAGGCTGTGTCGAAGTGAGGCTTGTCCTGACACCAGTTAGAGGTTCAATGCAGTCTTCACTCAGTATTCTGTCCAGGAAGTTCCATAGCTGTGTTCAAACTGCTCATACAGACAAGTGGCCACCACAATATGAAAGGATCAAGACAGTTGAAAAATGTTCAGTGTTTACTTCTCAATTTCGTAGCTCTCCTCTGAAACAACCTGAGTTTCACCAGACCTCCTGAAGTGGTTGATGCCACATTATCAACATGGAACATATAGACTACATTAATCATGCTACAATGGCATTCACACTGTGTTTCCTTATGTTAAGGAAAGAAAAGAAATCTTAAATCCTACTTGAAACTTTCCAGAAATTTCTGCTTCTAGCTTTTCCCTTGTGCTTGCTCCCACTTGCAGATAACCCTGGGACCTTCCACAAGCATGTGGCAAAAGTTGCTCTAAATGAAATGTTTTGTTTAGTTTTGTGTACCATTCCTGTGGACACCTAAAGGAAAGTGTTTCAATAAGGAGTGTTATTTTCCTTCATTATGTTGTACAAGACACCCTGAGAGATAGTCTTCTGTGCTGATGAATGCATTCATGTGAGGGCACTGTGAAACAAAACATCACAAGAACACAAAAAGCAGCCTATTCTCTGACTTTTCACTAGGGTAACTTAGGTGAAAATATGGGAAATGTTGACTGCTTGTTTCTGCAAAAGCACTTTATATTCTTGTGAGGTTTCATAGTTGAATCTCATTCATTTACAACATTGAGAGTCATTAGTGAATAACTCTAAGAACAAGATAGTCTAAGAAAAAGACAGTAATGGCAGTGAATTTAATCTTCCATAAAAAGCTACATAGGCTATGTATTTACAAGGCATTTAATGCTTTAATCAATAATTGTGTTGTTTTGTACTTTGAAAGTTGGTATTAAAATGCAATGGTTTTGAGAGGTATAAATGGCTTGGAAAAAATGTATTTATTATCTTTATCTTAAAAATGAAAAAGCTTTATCTTTTTCTTTATCTTAAAAACGAAAAAGCTATTACCCTGTCCATGTGGACATTCTGGATATGCACACACAGCAGTATGGTACATGCAAATTGACTGAAAAACTATACTATAGCTAGCAACGACCTTTCTCAAACATATCTCGTGAATATGAGCTCCATGTTATGTTTATTTCAGTTAGACAGATTTATAAAATGCTCTTAATAAATTTCTTCAACTTATTACATACTTCTGAAGTTCAAGGAGATTTTCTTGACTGCTTATTATTGAATAATGTTATCATGGCTGTCAATGCAATGCACATGGGTATATACCATGTGTTGGTGATTAAACACCTTTAAATTTTCCAATATCGTGGGGAAAGCAAAAATATCTTTAGCAGATTGAGAGGAAAAAAGGAGTTATTACTAGAGCTATTCAGCAGGATAATGATCACGTTCAGTTAAACATTCTATTTTCGGACTACTTACCAAGGTAGGTCTGTAGCTTTTCTGTGGCAGGGGTGTTGAAACTAGATGATCTTTAAGGTCTCTTCCAACTCAAACTATTCTATGAGTCTATGATCATTTTGTTTATTCTTCCTGAAACATAATCTTCTACACTGTATTTGATGGGTAAAACAAGTTTTATTCAGAAGGAAAAAAAAAAAATCAATCCAAGCTCTCTATCTTATGAATTATTTTGCTTTCCTTTTTCTTTTTTGTCTGCCACAAAGCACTGAACTAATGATTTCAGAAAATTGCTAATGACATCTCCAAGATGCCTTTCCTGAATTGTAATTCCCAGCTCTGACTTTGGCTTTACTTAAATATGAGTTAAATTCTTTTCCCTAGCTTTTCATTATCTACATTGATGCTTACTTGCCATTGTTTCATTGAGATTCTACCTGGTATCCCTCTGACAGACAGTATAGGTCAAATCCTGGTACATTTAATGAGAAAGTTAACTTGCATAGTTATTTTAGGTTGAATTTTGATGGTTTGTTGTTTAAATGATGCAGTACATATATTTTAACTAGAGCACATTCTGCTTCTGTACACTGCTGTAAATCAATAGTATTACACACAGTAGGCTCATGGAGAGCAGAATCTGACCCATATTTTCAATTACTTATATTTCTTTTCCTAGTGAGGGCTGTACAACAACCTTCAGTATTAAATATGACCTTTCTATTTTTCTGAGTTAATGAAGATCTTCTCATTCAGTAGCTCCAGCTATCTATAAATTATTATATGACTAAAAAAAATACATTTCTAAAACCTTTGAATTCACTTAGAAGAAACTCATTAAATCTTAGAAGACAAGGCTGTTGTATCCATGAGGATAGATGTAACCCTAGAAGATGAGCCCAACAAGAGTACACAATGCACTTACTTGTACTGGATAAAAAACCTTTTCTAAAAGGAGATAATAGGTTTGTTGTTGGTTTCAGAACAGTTCTTAGAGGCCAGTGTCTTGAACTGTCACAAAATGTTGCATCCATCTTATCTATTAACAGCCTACGGAAGATCATTTCCCATGCAAGACCATACAAAAGTTTTGAGACTGGAATTCACTTCTCAGGGTTACTGCTTTTAATAGACTGACTGTCACTGATAAAAAAGTGATGGAGGAGTACTATGTTCTTGCAGTCTCATTAACTGTGTGTATTTTGTGATGTTAAAGTTACCAACCTGCAGAATACTAACGCACTCCAGCTGCAAAAGAGTGAAGGAGAAAGCAATTTAAAGTTATACATGAAACTTTTAAACTCTAGCTGTTGATTTGAAATACCAGTTTGCAGTGCTTTTTTTTTTTTTTTTTCTCCTTCTTTTTCCTTATATTCTGTGCTTAACTCTTTTGGATGCAGTTTAGTTGGTGGTAATAATAATGTGCAAACTCAACAATAACAACCAACCAACCAACCAACCAACCAACCAAAACCAGTATTTTCTGGATGTGTTTTCTTGCTCCAAAGTAATTTTTTTTTTTTTTACTTCACTCCCTCCCTCCCTCCCGTATTATTTCTTTCAGTAAAACTGTCTTCTTTTTGAGAAAAGGACATGAAAATCCCCAATAAGAAACAACAGGAGACTCACTACTTACAATTGCTTGACTGCCTAATACAGTTATTGGAGTGTAAATGTGACATTTTAAATTTCTTACCTAGGGGAAAATCTCTCCAAAGAGGCTGACCTTTAATCATTTACACATTTGCAGTAAGTCCAACGCTGATATTTCATAATTGCTTGTTGCACGTATTGTTACATATGATATAAATGCCCCTCAATACATCTTCAATGTAATCAATAGTTTTTCTATCAAGATAAAACACTTTATGCAATAGAAACTTTCATTTGGAAGTCTCTTTTTAACTAGGGTGCAAGCTGGCAACTCTACAAAGGAAACACAGACTAAAACCCAAGAAAAGCTGAAATATTGATGTCTTTTTTTTTCTTTCAAACCACTCATGCTAGAGATTTATAAAATGGGTCAAATTAGACCTTTCAGGCCATGGCACTTTGCAATTATTAGCTAAGAACTGTCAATGATAGTCTTACCTTAACTTTTGTACAATCTTGTAACTGGTTAGTTTATGTTCTTAAGGACTTCGCTCTTATGGCATTTTTAGATATTCTGTTTCATGGATAAGTTTGATATCCTCAAGACTCTGCAATCATTTGCTTCTAGCTATTCATTCACCTGAAAGATGTTGACATCTCCAGCATAAATGTACCATTAGATGAAAAATGCACATGTGTGGTAAAGATACTGTTTCATCACATCCTAGTGCTATCCTAGCAGGAGCAGCTAGTATATCATCACTCTCCATGTGGTTCAGTGTTGTGGTTTAAGCCCTCCTGGTAGCTCAGCACCACACAGCTTGTTCACTCATACCACCTCTCCCCACCCACTGTGGCCAGGATGGAGATAAGAATCAAAAGAATGTAAACACCACAGACTGAGATGAAAACAGTCCAATAACTAAAGTATAATGCAAAACTACTGCTACTAATGGAAATAATGTGGAGATAGAATATAAAACTAAAAAGGGAAAGGGAAAAAAAATAACCACAGGTTTACTGTTACTTGTGTGCCATAAACACAAGTTTATTGGTCACTTATGTGATGCACAATACAATTGCTCACCATCTGCTGATGGATACCCAGCACAACCTGGGCAGCAAGTTGCCACTTCTGGGTAACTCCCCCCAGTTTATATACTGGGTATGAGATGCTGTGGCATGGAATATACCTTTGGCTAATTTGGGTCTGCCTCTTCTCTCTCACAGATTCTTGTGACCCTCTTCACTGGCAAGAGCATGAGAGACTTAAAGGTCCTTGATCAGGGTAAAAAGTCAGGGTAAGTTTTACTTAGCAACAACTGAAACATTGGCATGTTACCAGCACTGTTCTCAGACTAAAGCCAAAACACAGTGCTGCGTCAGCTACTAGGAAGAGTTAAAATAACTGTTACTGCTGAAACCAGGACATTCAGGAATGACCCATGGGAACATTCCAAAATAAGGGGATAATAGTTTAGAAGCAGGTAGAGGACCTTAAAAGCAACAATAACCTCTTCAATTATCCCTCAGAAGCTTTTAAGCATTGTGGTGGCAAATTTCTTTTAAAAGCATTGTAGCCCATTGTCTCTGGGGCCAGCCCAGATACCTTTAAATATGAAGTTTGATTTTCCTTATGTAAGAGAGTCAACTGCGCCCATGCGTGCTCATCTGCATATCACTGAACTGTAAAAATATCAACTTTTTTCATAATGCGGATGATTTTGGTACAGAAATAGGAAAATGCTGTACTCAAATTAATGAAATCAAACATAAGGATACACGAGAATTTATCAGAGCTTATTCTTGAGGAAAAGCTAATATGTAAAAGATGTTAAAGTTGGATCATTATTTTGATTGCAAGCCTTAATGCTTACTTTGAGTATTATAAAAAGTTACCAAATTTCCTGAATCCCCCTGCTTTTGAACTTCCCTTTCTGCCACCTTCTTTCAACTGAATTTGGTTTAAAGGTTTTCAAGGGCACATTCACTGTCTTTTCTTTGAAGTGAAGCCTAAGTCCTTAAGGTCTTAAGTGATGAGAATTTATTAGTTAGAAAGAGCGGGAAAGAGTAAGAGTTTTCTGATATTTTAATCAGAAAATATTATGAAACATTCCCCACACACACTTCAAATGAAAAATTTTCATTAGAGTTTTAAACTTGAAAAATCCTGACAAGTCTTATTCTAAAGGCTCAACACTTGTGTTTGGTTTTTTGTTTTTCTGTTTTAAAGAGCTTTGAAACTCTTCTGGCATTAAGATGAAGTGCCTGTGCTGCATGTTAATTAAAACTAGTCACTGCACTCTGATTAAAAAAAAAATCCAAGCTCAAGCATGTGATTAAATATTTCAGCTTTACAATTGTATATCTGGATAGCCATAAACATATTTTGAAATTAAGCCCTTGGTTGATGGTAGAAGGCGATTTATGTATGCCTCATGTCAGTAGTGGAACTTTAAGATAATTTAAGTTCTTTTTATGTCTATCTTTTGAAGTATTCACTCTCTTGAGTGCTTATTAAGTTTCCCCCAGCTATTTTTGTCATGAACAATTGGTTAATTCAGAAAAAAAAGGGTTAGAAATGCTGGAAAATGTAACAAACCTCACTATGTCTTGTTTTACTTCACACTAAATGTCTTTCAGTGAGAGATGTATGAAAGCATATTTATGTGAAAATCATCCTTTAAAAAAATTTTACTTTTACTTTTGTATTCTAAATTGGTTAAAATTTTAAAAATGTCCCTTATGTCATTAGAGAAAGGAACTCAGAAACTCTGAAATGTTTTTGTCCAAAGTGCAGCTGAAATTCTAATTTCCCATTCAGCTCATTTTTTCCTACAATCTTGTTCACTAGTTCTCTCCTTTTCAGGAGGGGAATAAATACATCCATTAACAGCGTTTAGAAATTGTGTAAGAGCTCACTATATAATAAAAAGAATACTTGTATATGACAATTTTACTTTTTAATCTCTTAGTTAAACTGGTGGTGAGGCGCTGGAATGGGTTGCCCAGGGAAGTTGTGAATGCTCCATTGCTGGCAGCGTTCAAGATTGGGTTGGACAGAGCCTTGGGTGGCATGGTTTAGTGGGAAGTGTCCCTGCCTATGGCAGGGGAGTCGAAACTAGATGATCCTAAGATTCTTTCCAACCCTAACTATTCTATGATTCTCTGATTCTACATGCTTGAAAATATATTGTGATGTTTCTAGCAGGGCCAAGAAAAAAGAAATCCATTTTTAAGCTGGTGTTAATTATCCCTAGGCTAATGTCAGTAAGAGCAGCTTCATATAACTTGATTATTAATTGTTGATTTTTAATTAAGAAGTATTTGAAATGTAATAGGAGCTTTCATCTATGTAGAAAGCCTGCTTAAAATATTTTACTTTCTAAGATTTGCACTTTTCCATTTTTTAATTACTACCTGTTTTTACAGTGAATTTTTGCAGTATATAAAATTCATTAGATACTCCTTTATAACCCCTTTTTAATAGTTAGTATTATAAAAGCTGGGCACTCTGACCCTAATTAACTTTGTATGTTATATTACACTACATGAAGGGACCAGCTAAATTTTCCTTTCGGATCAAAATCAAAAGCCTGTTTGTTTAGCAATGACTATTATAATAAAAAAGAAAGAGTGAGAAAGAGAGAGACAGTATTTATGGAGCAGTGTCTGTGCCTGTACCACAAAGAGGTCTGTTTTCAAAGCAGAGCACAAAGGAAAAGCCTCTCAACTCCCAGGGATGTTAATGGAAGCTCTCCAGCTATATCCTTGAACAACCCTTTGAAAACATATCCTTAATGTAGATAAAAGTGTAGCTTCTTTTTTCTTTCAGCAAAGAGGAAGTCTAGTAGGATTTGTTGTGCCCCTCCTCTCATTCTGATATACTATCTTAGGTGGGCTCAGTGAAAATTCTGCTGAGACAGATTTGCACTTTTCCTACAAAAACGATTTACTTAGTTCAGAAAAAAAAAAAAAAAGAAAGAAAGAAAAAAAGCTTTATTAACTTTCTTTTTTTTTCTTTTTTTTTTTTTGACAGTAAGCTCGCTTTTCTTCTTCCCCTGAAAAGCGTATCTACAAAGGAGAGGTGAAACTGTATATATACACTGCTGTCATACTTGGGGGAAGGGAAGTCACCTAGTTCGGACCTTGGAGTCTTCAATATCAAGCACTCTAGGGCAAAAATCTTGCTGTCTTCATTGTTCACATACTTACAAAGTTTTCAGCACGTTGTTAAAATGAAGCAGATATGAACCGGTTGCTCTTTATTTTCTGCTGGGGTAATCTGTCAATTCTTGCTTAAGGGGAAGATGAGGGCACCCACTGGGCCTGGACTCTGAGGAAATGCTGAATCAGAAACCAAATGCATATTCAGAGAAGAAGGCTATATTTCCTTTAAATGTTCTTTTTTTTTTTTATTTTCCATCCCCATCTTAGAAATGGACCAATTCTCCATTTGAAAATAAGATGGTATGAGGAAGTTGAGACAGTTTTTCATTAATGACTCAACTTGTATTTTACACTCAAAGTTTTTTTAAAAGTCATATTAATATTCTTTTAATGTCTTTAATAAAATGGTATCAAATTAACTTCTTATTGTAATAAATTTATTAAGCTATATGAGAACCTATATTTTACACATGTAAAGCAATTAGTGTAATCTTTTTGTTTTCGTTTTCATGTTATATCTTAAAATTTTAGCTTTCCATGGATTTTGGAGTGGAACGAATCTTCCAGTTGGCAAATTTTCCCTGGAAGGTAGTTCTGCTCTTTTGGCTAGTTCTACTCTGTAAGATGGGTTTTAACTATGACAAAAGAGTGAAATCTTGTGATTTGCAGAATAATTGATTATCTCAACTGAGAAGTCAGAAAATGTACAATGATTATGACTACAAGGAAGGAAGACACACAAAAGTTTATTTTCTTATAAAAAAAAAAAATAGAAAAAAAAATTGACACAATCATGAAATTTTCATGTCATAGAGCTTTAAATCAGCTACATTTTTGCAAGATAAGGGTTGATGCATTCTGTTTACATCTTATGGTTAATTAGGGCAGACTGAAATATTGCACAGGAATTGTGGTGGGTGTTTTTTATATATTCAGTTACTGATCAGTAGAAGGAATAGGGTGACTACATTTTCAATTTGAGTCATAATTCAGTCTAAGAATTAAGCTAAGATTAACTGTATACAAATAAATATATGATTTTGTATCTCATTTCTTTCTTATGTCAATATTGTATGGAGGCAGATATCCTGACATACAAGAACTTGAAGCTGTGTTTGTTAATTTGCATATAGTAGAAATCTTTAGGTAGCAAAGTAAATCCAGCCTGCATACTTCTAGGATTACAGCTGATAAGTAAGAAAGATTTCTTCAAAAAGGGAAGACTGTTCACAGTATTTTACATTTTTTATTATCATTAAATAAGTACCTTTTGAATAAAAATTCTGCATTTCCTTCTTGAAAGTAAGCATTTTAGTTTTCTGATTTGTAGGCACATTTTTTTCAAACAAAATATTTTGGCATTTGTGGAAATATAGACTGCAATTAATAATTTTCTTTTAGATAACCTTGCTTTTGTGAAAGGCTGGAGACAGTTGGGTATGAAAGGCAGCCTTTATGTTATGTGCTTTCTGTTTTCTGCTTACAGTTTACAGAAAATGGCCTGTACCTTCCACAGATCACCACTATAAGAAGAATTATTATTATTTAGACTAATTTCTGTCTTTGTTTTTATTAATTTCCCCTTCATCAAGAACATAAATCTGCCCTTCAAAGCGCAGACTTGCATTCATTTTTTCCTAGTGGTAGGGTATTTGCTGGTCAAACTTAGGTTCAGATCATCACCCAGATGTGTCAAAATACTGAATTTAATACTTTCTTTTTTTATTATTTTTTAGTTGTGGAAATTGTCCTTGATGAAAAAAAATATTCTCTGCATAATTTAAGAGAAAGCAATTTCTCATTGTAAGCCCTGTGCTGTTTTCTATCAATTTTAATGAAAGTGGACTCCTTGATCATTTACAGCATATTTTAAAACACTATTTACAGCCATATTTTAAAGACAAAGTATTTGTCACAAATGTTTCAAAAGTACTCTCAAAATATTTAAAAAATCTTAAATCAGGATATTAAGTATTCAAACAATAAACACAAGAATACTTCAGAGCTCCAGTTCCAGCTGTTGCACAGTCCAGCTATATTCCAATACCATAACAACCTGAGACCTCAGTTCTTTCTTCGCTTCTCCTTCTCTCCACCTCCCTGACTCTTCAACTAAGTAAAGTCCAGAGGTACTATAAAAGATGTGTATCAGACTATAGAAGATTTACACAGGGGTAAATGGCAAAGGGCTAGTGGCACACCATGTCTTCAAAAATATTCATCCTCTAAAGGCTTTAAAAGGTGTTTAAAGGCATGAAATCCACATGTCCTAGTGGACCGTAAGTATTTACTCAGGATAAGGAGAGATGGTGGATCAAAAGCAATTTCAAGAGCAGTTTGGGTCATGGCAGACTGGAACACATGTGAGTTCCTAAAAATCCCTAATCCTTCAGGAAGTCTCACAGACTTTATGTAAACAATTAAACATATGCAGTTGTACTTTCATTTATTTTCTACTATATACTTTCTGAATTTCAAAGTGATAATGAGGATAATTGTCAGAAAGGATCAGTAAATCCCTGGCAAAATCCCTGGCAAATTTCTAATACTGTCATACTTCAGCTCAGGGACACACAGTCCTTATAGTTATATGCTGCCTCTCAGATTAGCCTGCAAAAGGATACAGGGAAAATCAAGGGATTGGAATATCTTTCATACATGGAGAGGCTGAGAGACCTGGGACTGTTTGACCTGGAAAACAGAAAGCTAAAGGGGATCTTATCACTGTGAATACATATCTGTTGGAAAGGAATGCAAAATGGTGAGCCAAAATTTCTTAATGGTACTCAGTGAACAGACAAGAGGCAATGGGTATAAGTTGAAACACATGAAATTCCACACCTAAACTGAGTGTAACCAACCACTAGAACAAGTTTTCCAGAGAGGTATTCAACCATAGAGGCATTCAAAACTCAGCGACATGATCCTAGATGACCTGCTTTGTCTGATCTGGCCTGGATCCCCTCCAATGCCAGTGATCCCGTGAGTCTGTATATTGGAGTTTATGAATTTACGAGTGAAATCCTGGCCCTAGTAGTGAAAATAGAAACTTTTTTTGGCATTGATTTAGAATTATAGAATCATAGGATAGGGTTGAAAAGGACCTTAAGATCACCTAATTCCAACTGCCCTCATCTATGTTTTCAAGCATTTCCTCCAGTATGCCAGCTTTTCACTACTTTTTTGCAAAGAGAAATGCATTCTGTAAGTTTATTTTTATGTTTGTTCTCTGGTAAACAATGCTGTATCAGCTTGGCTGACTGAAGCAGTTAGCTTGATATTACGGCCTTTATCTTTAAGTGCACTGCTTATAGTCTTTGTGGAAATATCCTTATTTTTCTTTGATGGAAAATTTATGTCTTTAGATTAAGAAAAGCCAACCAAAACAACAATCTATTATCTTCATGGAAACTAAGCATACTGTCTGAATAAGATAAAAAAATCCCAACAACTTTTTGGTTTAAATTCATTGGCATTTCTACCCTTTTTTTTTTTTTTTCTAGGAATACCCATGGAGAAATATACTGAACTTTTAAATTTCAACCTGTGCATAAATATTAACATTCTAAACCTTCTAGCACCAGAAACTGCGACAGTCTTATTTTCCCCATCTTCGATGCTACAAAATGTCACCTAAAACAATAATGCAGTCATCACCTAATAAGAGAACACTGTGTTTTCTTAAAGCTTGTTGAAACTTCAGGTCAATGACTGACAGATTGAGGCTACAAACCATGCCTTCTCAATACACATCTAAACATAGCCAGAACCTGACTGTGATCACTAGTATTCACAAACTGTAACACCTGCAATTTTACCAGGTGATAGAAATCATGCACACAAGCACACATGCACACACGTGCACACACACACACACAGATTGTCACCATCCCTGCATATAAATGTGTTCTGGTTTAAGCCCAGTCATTAATCAGCCATACAGTTTGTTAGCTCACTCCCACCCACCCATCTTCCCCCTGTTCTGGAGAGATGGGGAGGAGCATCGAAAGAATGTAACTCCCACAGGCTGAGATAAGAACAGTCCAGTAACTAAAGTATAACACCAACTACTACTGCTACCACCAATAATAATTATGATAAGGAAAATAACAAGGGAAGAGAGTACAACTGCTCACCACCCACTGACCTATATCCAGACCAACCAAGCAGTGATTTAACCTTCCTGGGTAACTGCCCCCAGTTTATATAGTGGGCATGATGTGCTGTGGTATGGAATACTTCTTTGGGTATTTCCTGTCAGATGTCCTTTCTCTGCTTCTTCCCAGCTTCCCCTCCTCCCTGGCAGAGCATAAGACTCAGAAAGTGCATGGTCAGACTAAACATTGCGAAGCGGCAACTAAAATCATCAGTATTATCAGTGCTTTTCCCAGGCTGAAAGTAAAAACACAGCACTGCATCAACAACTAAGGAAAAAAATGACTGCTACTGCTGGACACAGGACAGTATCCACCCTTTATTCCAGACCATTCACGTCATGCTCAGATCCCTTGTTTTCAATATACCATAACTCTTATATACATACATATATATACATCCACAGAGAGAGAGAGATATATATCTTTCCTTAGTGCATGGAACAATCCCCATAAAGCTACTAAGTCTGTCCAGTCCATGATGTCAGGCTCCATCTCTTGTAGCAGCCTTTCAGAGCAGGAGAGGCTGTGTGCAGCATTGGATCATTGCCTGCTGATGGTGATTGTTCCTTTATCACAGAACTCGTCTGGTTTCACCAAAGTTTATCCTTTGTTGACATGATGGTCAGAGGGAAATCAGGGTCAGCTGCTGGTGACCTGAAGATATCTAGTTAGTGGACTATGAAAGTGTTACATAGCAGGCAACAGCATGCAATTGAGTTCATTGGCTGTTTTCCTCTAAAATCAAATCCCCTTCAGGTACACATCGGACTTCCCCATCTTCCGGCACTACCCACCAAGTATATCTGGGTCTCTGAGCAAAAGCAAACCCATGAGTGGGTTTGTCTTTACCTGAAGCAGGAATAACCCAGACTGTCTTCCCCAGCAAATTCTTTATGTACACCCCAAGAACTTTACAGTATGTAAAAGTTCTGGCTGAGCTGAGTCAGTCCTGTTTGCAGATCCTCTGGTGCTGACTAGCCAAGTGGCCTTTGGTAAATGTGCATCCCAGTGTTTGAAAGTCCCACCACCCATTGCTGTCAGTGTAGTTTTTAACAGCCCATTGTATCGTTCGATTTTCCCAGAGGCTGGTGCACAGTAGGGGATGAGATGTACCCACTCAGTCCTATGCTCTTTGGCCCAAGTGTCTATCAGGTTCTCCCAGAAATGAGTTCCATTGTCTGACTCAATTCTCTCTGGGGTGCCATGTTGACACAAAATCTGTTTCTCAGGGCCCAGGATAGTGTTCCAGGCAGTGGTGTGGGGCACAGTGTATGTTTTCAGCCACCTGGTGCTTGCCTCCACCATGATAAGCACATGGTGCTTGCCTTGGTGGGTGGTGGGAGTGCGATATAGTCAATTGGCCAGACCTCCCCATGTTTTTGCTTCAGCCATTGTCCTCCATAACAAAGAGGCTTTAAGCATTTAGCTTGCTTAATTGCAGTACATGTTTCACAGTCACGAATAACCTGGGCAATAGTGTCAATTGTTAATTCCACCCCTCAATCACAAGCCCATCTGTATGTTGTATCTCTGCCCTGATGGCCTGAAGTGTCATGGGCCCATCGGGCCAAAAATAGTTCCAAAAAATGTTGCTAGTCTAAGTCCATCCGAGCCACTTCAATCTTAGCAGCTTTATCCACTTGTTGGTTGTTCTGGTGATCCTCAGTGGCCTGACTCTTGGGTACATGAGTATCTACATGGTGTACCTTCACCACCAGGTTCTGCACCTGGGCAGCGATATCTTGCCACAGTGCAGTAGATGGGTTTACATCTGCATCGCTAGTTGCTCTGCTTCCATTGCTGCAACCACCCCCACAGGGCATTTGCCATCGTCCATGAGTCAGTATAAAGTATTGGCCACTTTTCTCATTCAGCAATGTCCAAGGCCAGCTGGATGGCTTTCACCTCGGCAAACTGACTCGATTCACCCTCTCCTTCAGCAGTTACTCCAACTTGTTGTCGAGGACTCCATACAGCTGCCTTCCATCTACGATGCTTTCCCACAGTATTGCAAGTCCCATCAGTAAACACGGCATATTGCTTTTCACTTTCTGGCAGTTTATTATATGGTGGGGCTTCTTCAGCACCCATCACCTCCTCCTCTGGTGACATTCCAAAATCTTTGCCCTCTGGCCAGTCCATGATGGCTTCTAGAATTCCTGGATGACTGAGATTTCCTATTCGCGCTCGTTGTGTAATTAGTGCAGCCCACTTACTCCATGTAGCGTCATTTGTATGATGTGTAGAGGAGACCCTGCCTTTGAACATCCAGCCCAGCACGGGCAACCAGGGTGCTAGAAGGAGCTGTGCTCCCATGCCAATCACTTGTGAAGCAGCACAAACCCCTTCATAGGCTGCCAGTATCACTTTTTCGTTTGGGATAGAGCTGGCCTCAGATCGTCTGTATCCCCGACTCCAAAAGATGAAGGGTCAACCTCAAATCTCCCCTGGAGCTTTCTGCCAGATGCTCCAGGCAGGACCATTCTCCCCAGCTGTGGTGTGCATTTTTCACACCTAGCCCAGTCTGGACTGGTCCAAGGGCTACTGCATGTACTATCTGTCATTTAATTTGCTCAAAGGCTTGTTGTTATTCAGGGCCCCATTTAAAATCATTCTTTTTCCAGGTCATGTGATAGCACTTAGAATCAAAATGTAATTTGGGATGTGCATTCTGCAGAACCTCACAACACCCAAGAAAGCTTGTATTTCTTTCTTAATAGTTGGTGGAGACATTGCTGTTATCTTGTTGATTGTATCTGTGGGGATCTGGCGATGTCCATCTTGCCATTTTATTCCAAAAAATCGAATCTGTGTGCAGCTCCCTTGACCTTACTCTATTTCATGGCAAAACCAGTTTTCAGTAGGATTTGGATTATTTTCCTCCCTTTCCCAAAGACTTCTTCCGCCATATCGCTCCACACAATAATGTCATCAATGTATTGAAGGTGTTCTGGAGCTTGCCCCTGTTCCAGTATGTCATGGGTTCAGCAGCAGCAGTCATTTTTCTTTAAGTAGTAGCTGGTGTAGCACTGTGTTTTGGATTTTTGGC